>JBAJNP010010504.1:0-16303 GCA_036877545.1 Yasuhikotakia modesta
TATATCCGGCGAGCGATACATTTGTATCAGTTTAATATCCGGCGACTGATTCATTGTAACAGTTTTAGATCCGGCGACTCATACATTGTAACAGTCTGACGTTTCGCGGGAGATACATTGTAACAGTCTGACGTTGGACGTTTCGCGGGAGATACATTGTAACAGTCTGACGTTTCGCGGGAGATACATTGTAACAGTCTGACGTTTCGCGGGAGATACATTGTAACAGTCTGACGTTTCGCGGGAGATACATTGTAATACTGGCATTTTTCCTTAGGAATCCATAGCGGCTGCGCTTATCGTCTTCCGTGCCTCTCATTAAACTCTGACAAGCACCCGGCGAGCAGCCAACTTCCGATCTCACCTGCCCTGCCGGTGTGTGTGTGTGTGTGTGTGTGTGTGTGTGTGTGTGTGTGTGTGTGTGTGTGTGTGTGTGAGACAGAGAGAGAGAGAGAGAGAGAGAGATCGCTCATTCTTGACTCTGTCTCCTGCCTCTGGTTCACAGGTTCGCGGTTTATCCGAAGACATGCTGGAGAAACTCGACCTCGAGGATGAAGGTAAGATCCGTGCAACAATCTGAACACTGAACTTGTGCTTCACGTACCCGGGCAGCGACTGTTCGGCGTCTCTTGACATTGTGCTTCACGGATACATGCGGCGTTATGTATTACTCCTGTCTGGGGAAAGATTACATGTGGCGTTTAATTCCTGCTGCTGCTGTAAATCATTCAGTTATGTGAGCTGCTTATTTCTGGGTCGGTGCTGCATCGTGTCGTGTGTCGTGTGGTTCTGTAGATTAAGGCGGTGAATCGGGAATCGCACCGCGGGATCCCCGGCGTCGTTTCTAACCTGTTGGGTGTTGATGCGTCAGATGATGTTATTGGCTGCACGTCTCGCGCACGTCACAGGGTCCCTCGCGGGCGAGGCTCACGCCCAGCGGTGGTTATTCCCATTGCAGTTAATTGTATTGATCAGGATGATAAGTGTGTTTGACTTTCCCACAGTTTCAGGAAACTAATCAGTGTGTGTATGTGGAATTATGGATAATAGATAATAGAATAAATGTAGCGACTTGCAGTGCATTCAAAGTATACATTTTTATCTGTGTGTGTTTCCTCGAACCCACAACCTTTGAGTTACTGATCCCACTGAGCTACGGGAACACTCTGAGTTGGAGTTGGTCGCATAATAACAACAAGATCAAACGTGGAATGCAGCACAACAGGGTGCAGACCAGCCCTGAAACTATTTCAGTGCCTCCACTTTCCTCTAAAGTGTTTTTGCCTCTGGAAAGGTTTGCCAGCGATATAATGCGATCATGCCATCTGCTGCTGTCTGTGTAGCTGGTGTTCAGAAAGGCTGTGGTGCCTTTTTAGCAGAGACTCATTCAACTTTAGGTTATAAGAATGTTTCTCTAATGTTTCCATTAAGTAATGAGGGAACTTTCAAAATGTCCAGTTTTGTAGCTGTTTAACGTTACTGTTTGGTTTGCAAGCCTTTTAATCGTTTAAAGCGTTCGATAAACCACTTAACATTTTTTAAATGTTTGATATATAACTTTGAGAAAAACATGTAAAAGTACTTTTAGAGGACATTAGCCGTTCCTCTGAGAGCGTTTCCTGTTAGCAGGCGGTTTGAAAGAGACTAAAAATGCGTATTAATTATTTACCGCAGTAAAACGCTAGTTTTTGTGTGCGCTCCTGTATCCTGAGGCACAAACTTAATGTCCCAACTGAAAGCTAACTTTGAAAGCAAACTTTGTATTGCTAGCAAACTTAACAAATATTAGCTATCGGGGAATTTGCAGCGAACCGAAGGCCATGTGACGGGCTGTTTGAAGTATTACTAGCCTGAGCTAGTTTTGAAACAATGTCTTGGTTTATTTGCAGTCATGGATAATTCCAGCTCAGCCTGACGCGTCGCTCTAATGAAAATGAAAACTGAAGTCTTTCCTCCAACAAAAGATTCATTCTGCAGTTTTTCATGTCTCTGAAAAGCCACGATGGACACGGGCCAAAACATCAAGCCTCTGTTTGTGGTAAATCTGAAAGCTCAGGCTTTCAAAACAGCTTGTTGTTTGGGCTGAACCGAGCATGATGTTCCTAAATAACCATTAGCCTGAATGGGGTATTACAGTGAGGCCGTATTGTTGAAGCACTTTTGATAACGTTTTTCCCTCTAGAAAAGTTCCTTGAGAGTTGGCGCTGAACACGCTAGTTCTGTGGGTTTCCATGAGCTAATGCTAAATGCACAACGCTTACAGAAGCGAATGGTGTTAAATACCATGAGCCGAAATGAAGGTGAGAAATACTTTGAATGCCAAGCTTTTATTAAACACTGCGAGTGAGTCAACAGGCCTGATGCAGTCTTTGCTTGCTGGCTGTGGCCTCGTGTAGTCAATGAAGCGCTTGAGACGACAACACCGTAAAAACATAACAGGTGGGCAGAGATGTGAGTCAGATATAAACTTTCTCCAAAAGCAGAAGCTAAAAAAAGAGAGCTTGCCTCTCATTGGATCTGGGGTGGGTGGAAACCGTCGGTCGGTCCGTATGCACTGAGCAGCACACAGCAGCGTCAGTAGATGCGTCTTCACTGAGATGTGAGACGTTTGTTGTGGATAAGAGCTGATGAGGTGTGTGGGCTCTGGAGAGGTTGGTTCTGGTTCTGACTGCAGCTAAAACCCAAAAGATCTCGCTGTTGCTTCTTTTAGGTTAAATGTCAAATAATTCCACTGTCAGCATCACCATGGCAACCGGCGAGAGAAGCCCGGATGCTGCCTAATTCCAGGTCATCCGTACGTGAAACAGAAAATGTTTGTTGTGCATTTTAAAAGCATCACCTCATCCATCAATAAAACATTTATAGATGTAAAGAAGCATGACAGGTTTTGTACTTTATTTTCCTAGGTGATTTTCCTAGATTTATAAATGGCGGACAGTATAACTGCTCAAACAATCTCAGACTTTAGAGGAGGAATCTGAGCTATATTTAGACACTAGAATTTTAAAAACCAGGGTGATGGCTGTTTGTGTTTCGTGTTATTTTCAGCTGATGTTGTGATACAGTCAGTGTAACAATGATTAATGTTTTATTTGTGTCCGCAGCTGTGGAACATTCTGAGAGTGACATTTATATGCGTTTCATGAAGTCACACAAGTGCTACGACATCGTTCCCACCAGCTCCAAACTGGTGGTGTTTGACACAACGCTGCAGGTAAAACCTCAGAGAGTGTGTTTACATTGATCACAGATCTCTCTCTCTCTGTCAGGCTGTCTCTCTATCTCTTTCTCTGTCTGTCTCTCTCTCTGTCTGTCTGTCTCTCTCTCTCTCTCTCTCTCTCTGTCTATCTCTGTCTCTCTGTCTCTCTCTCTCTGTGTGGTATGTTGTCCACACACAGCACTTTGCATGTATCACGATTCTTTAGGTTCTGCGTGTTCTCATGCATTCTTGCACATGCTGTCATGAACTCATCATCAGTGCCAATGTTCCACAGGAACCGTTCTGCAGGGGCTCGGCTCATGGTCGCGCTCCTGTCGATACCCTAAATATTTCATCAGTCTCAAATGAAGGTCTTTCCTCTTCCTGAATCAGTGAGTTTGTTCTGGACAGACGATCTGGAACCCTTCTGTTCCTGATCGGCTAATCATAGCGGTGATACGCTAACCGTCTGATCCAGATTCAAAACAGTTTCCATACCTCCCTGTCCGACCCGCGACGTTTCATTGTTTCTCACCCTGCCTGATTAATGTTTAATCATCTCAGATTGGGCCGGAACTTCACCCAAGGAGGGAATAAAGAAGCCTCCATGATTTATTTATTCACACCTTTGAGACACAATGATTAACGCTGCGTTTGACTCCATGGTGACATCAGCAGAGCTTGAATGGACCAGCCGTCACACATTATTATTGGTTCAGGTTCACAGCATTATACGTCATGTTCATTTAACATGTTGACGCTGATCGGCGCACGTCTAACACGCAGATTCCTCGTAACACTGAGAATGAAATGTTTGTACTGCAGGTCTGTACAGGTCTGTGCATATCTTGAGTGAGTTATGTGTGTTTAAGACAAGGAAAGAGAATTTAGTTTGTGTGGGTACATGCAGAGAGGACAGTGTGTGTGTGTGTGAGAGAGAGAGAGAGAGACTGTGTGTGAAAGAGAGAGAGTGTGTGTGTAATGTGAGTGTTTGTGTGTGTGTGTGTGTGTGTGAGAGAGAGAGAGAGAGAGAGAGAGAGAGAAAGAGAGACCGTGTGAGAGAGTGTGTGTGAAAGAGAGAGTGTGTGTGTAATGTGAGTGTTTTGTGTGTGTGTGAGAGAGAGAGAGAGAGACTGTGTGAGAGAGTGTGTGTGTGAAAGAGAGAATGTGTGTGTGTGTGTGTGTGTGAGAGAGAGAGAGAGAGAGACCGTGTGAGAGTGTGTGTGAAAGAGAGAGAATGTGTGTGAAAGAGAGAGTGTGTGTGTAATGTGAGTGTTTTGTGTGTGTGTGTGTGTGTGTGAAAGAAAGAAAGAATGTGTGTGAGTGAGTGTGTTTGTGTGTGTGTGGTAAGTGTATGTGTGTGTGTTGCATACTGGTATAAAAACACACCTTTAGAAAAATGTTTGGTGTAAACAGCGCCCTCTGCCTGTTCTGCACACTGCTGCGTGAGAAACCACAAAGGAAAATCAATTGTAATGTTTACAAATATTTTTCTTTTCCTTTAGGTTAAAAAGGCGTTTTTTGCCCTGGTGGCCAATGGGGTCCGAGCCGCCCCCCTGTGGGAAACCAAGAAACAGAGTTTTGTGGGTAAGCATGACAAATACACCATGATATCCTGTAAGCGACAAGAGCTGTTTTAAGAGAAGGAGAATCTCATCATGGCTGCAGAAATTCTCATGATCTACTGCTTACTGTTATCTTATCAGTTTTCAAAAGAGTTCCTCTTATCTGCAGCTCTTAGAACTGAGGTTTGTAAGCGGAACCGTTCTCAGTGGTCTTAAAGAGATTCAGACAGCAGATCATCTGTGTCAGTCAGCGGTACACAGTTTCATCCGTTACCATGACAAACCTGCTCAAAATAGCAGCATGTGTTTACCAGAGCTGCAGCGTTTGAGGCTCCACTAGTTAGTGGAGAAATGTTCGGTCCGAGGCCAAATTAACTTGGGTTGAATCGTTCTGCGCTGTTTATAAACAGATTTGGTGGAAGTTACACATCGCTAGATCATTACTGTGTTTTATAGAGCAGTGAAGTTATTCAGTTGTGTGTATTGTTGAATCTTGCACAATAAGACACACACAATTAATTGTAATATAATTAATTGCTGTTTCTTTCCATTAGTTGTAGCTTTAATGTTAAAAATACTTTAAAAGTTGAAATAATGGTCCATAAAATGGCAACTTTATTATTAATCCACCACTTGAAGCTTGAATCATTTTGTGACATTGATTTTCCCCACAGAACATGAAGGATGTTTTGAAAAGCTCTAGAGTTTGTCAGAGTGAATAAATAATGCATTTCTTAGGTCATCGCAGGTAAATTCACTTAGTCCTCATTTTAAACCCTTTATAACACGAGTCTTGATGCATTAATACTCGTCCTTTTTATCCTAAAAAGTCGTGCTGGGAGACTTTTTCACTGAGTGAGTCATCGCAGACGACGGGCGAGTGTCCTCAGTCATCCTCACCCTCAGCGCCTCAACCTCATTCGCTGAATATCAGATATCTCACTGTAAATAGACATCCTCTGAGGTATCTGTCCTGGAGGGACAAACAAGGCAAAACAAACAGACTACAGGAGAGACAGCTCTCCAAAACACAACACTATAAACGGGCCGTTATTAAAGACCGGGTGAGATATCTCTTAAAGATAATGCATTTTTAAATCAAATTTCGGACTCGTATATCTGGCTGTTGGTTGCAGCTGTGCTTAAATGTGCTGTTTAAATGGACTGTTTGGGTCGATGTGTTTGTTTTTCTGAGGTTGTTGATCTGATTGGTCCGTCATGGACACGCGGCTCTCAGGGTGGATAAAGGGCCGTTTGAGAGCACTAAACATGCTGACTCACTTACCTGACTGCAGGCCTGGAGACAGCGCTGACTGCCTGTCCATTCACACGTGCTGGAAACGTGTGTGTACAGTGTGTTAGAGAGACGGAGAGGTGGGCTTTGAAACAATGTCCCCTTTGAGGGCTCCTCAGGGGTCTCTGTCAGCTTAACTCCACCAAAGACGCTGATGGGTGCAACAACTGCCCCTTTAAAATATTCATTTAGCATTTAAATCCTAACATGTTGTTTCCTTGTATTGATATTTTTGTTTGTCCATTTATGTAACGGATTTTGAATGACTGGCGATTAGTTAAAGCAAATCTGAATAAACCAGTTTGTTAATTTGCATGTTTTTAAACTGCAGAGTTATGAAACGAAAACATTTACAGAGTTTTCAGTTCAAACAGTCTCAGAGCGGTCTCAGAGCGGTCTCAGAGCGGTCTCAGAGCGGTCTCAGAGCGGTCTCAGAGCGGTCTCAGAGCAGTCTCAGAACAGCACAACCTCTCCTGCCTCTGTCAGCTGATTAAAGCTCAAGCCACAATGTGGGTCAGCTTGCCAGTAACGGATAAAAATACACCTGTGCATTTCATCACCTTTTAATCGAGAGAGAGAGAGAGAGAGAGATTACAAACATGCCCTCCTTTCCCCCAGAACCGATTCAGCCGCAGCGTCCGCTAGTCTGCAGCGTCCGCTAGTCTGCTAGTTTATGTCATGATATCATAAATATTGCGCTGTCAGCTCGCAGTCACCTCCAGTGCAGTGAGGCTGAGCTACAGCCTCCTGCAGTAAAATGCATGTCTGTATGAGGTTGTGAGGTTTCTCAGCGGTTCCTGTGTGTTGTATTGTACAGCTACAGATCCATCTGTAAGGCCCTGTTGTGGTTTTGTATGTCGTAGAGCGTGGTGCTAGCAACGACAAGGTCATGGGTTCGACTCAAGTCAAATTATGTTTTATTTAAATCTTTATAAAGATTTAAATAAAAGATTAAAATGAAGTCTTCCCTGGGACTTCTCTAAAATCATTTACTCACACTCATATATGGCTTTTTGCTTTTTATACACATACATTTTAAAGTACGCTGCTAACCAATCAACAGCAGCAGCCATTAACTTGACACAAAATCCCCAAATTTCTCAAAATATCTTCTTTTGTGTTTCACAGAAGAATAAAACCATAGAGGTTTGACCTGGGGGCAATTCATGAAAGCAAATCTCTTTAGATACCCCAGAACCACTACAGTATGAGATTAATTACCCCCATAATTCTGACCTGCATCATTATTTTAGCAGACCAATCAGGATTCTGTTTTTTGTCAGCCCCTTCCCTTCACACCCCTGATTTAGCTCACGGCACAGAGAGCTATTCCAGGCTAAAAAAAACCCACCGTACTCAGAGAACAGAAACTGTAACCAGAGGCCCCAAGTTCTCCTGTAACTGTGTGTAAATGAATCCAGTTTCACTCCAGATTCACTCCACATCTCTCTCTTCTCTGCAGGTATGCTAACCATCACAGACTTCATCAACATCCTTCACAGGTACTACAAGTCACCCATGGTACGTCACGCCCTCTTTGTTATGCTTTTCCAAAACATATATATATTTTCCATAACATTAATATTTTTGTGGTTGTATAAATATAACCATGTTTTTCTGCACAAGTTCACCAGTTGAGGGGGCAGGTGGCCTGATGGTTTGAGAGTCAGACGTCTGTCTTACCTGGAAAGATAAAAGAGTTTTAAACGTTTGTGTAGTAAAGCAAGAGTACGTTACATTTGCGTTACATTAATTCATTTGGGAAACCTTGTGCATGAATGTTTCTGACCTTACGGTGGTCTGTGGAAATTCTGCATTTAGCTTCTGCTAGCAGCAGATGGACCATTTATAGCCACGAGTCTAAGATTATTCAAATAACATGGATCATTCTCTGAGCTCCAGAAATAAGCAGAACTTTCCAGAAACATCTCAGACAGCTGTTTGCTGTGATGCCGGCGCAGAGATTTGTGCTTACTCACAGACTTTAAATAGAAACGGCCGAGAAATGAATTATTTTGTTCTTTTCAGTTATGAAGCGGCTGCAGCATTTTCATTCATTTACGTTGGGTTGGCGGTTCTTGTCACGACTCGAATTCATCACAGATCTTCTCTCTCTGCTCATCATTATTCAGAAGCTCTCAGATCTTGTTTTAGAGTGCGGATCTGTGCAGATTCAGGGCATGAGCAGAAACGCTCTGAATGAAAACATCAGATGTTTCAGGAGAAACAGGAAGCCGCTGCACAGCTTCACAGATGTGCCTTTATTAGTTTCCTTCACGCGCAGGGTGTGGAACCTCCTGCCCGTCGCATTAAATACCGCAGTGTGTGCAGTTCACATGTGCAAGACGATATGATATTAAAGTCTTATTTAAAGCTGCAATCTGTAACTTTTTGGTTATTAAGTTTTGAGAAAGTACAGGGCAGATCAGTGTTCATAATCTTTTTACCTTAGTCCAATTAAAAATGTTGTTTAGAATTTAAACTAATCTCTGCAAGAAACTTATAATTTGCTGTTTTAAAGGTTGCATTGCAGCTTTAATTTCCTTTATCTATTTGTTTTTATAATTCTTGAGTTTTTAAATAAACATTAACTCTGTTGGTTGGTAAACGCTCATAAAATAACATTAAAATATTTGCTTCTACTTTTTGATTTAAAGTGGCGGTTTAATTAGTTGTGTGTTTCCTGAGCCTTGAACCCACGGTCTTGCTGTTGCTAGCGCCATTCCCTGCTGTTTTTTTCTCCCCAGCTTTCTGCTCAAAAGGCTTCAACAGCGATGAAGTTCAGCACTGACCCGGTTTCTCTGTTGGGTCATTATCACGCCCTGATCACGCTCGCGCTCGCAGTAATCATTAGCTAACGTATGGGCGCAGTGGGGCTGTGTACATACTGCTCATGCGTCCCTCACAGATCAGTGGTGTGTTGAGACATTACCTCAGATCTGCAGTGTGGGGACTCTTAATTGGAGCCCTGGTGAGACACCTGCTGCTTGGGTGATGTGCGTCTCATTTTCACCTCATCAGCATTCACACTTTTAAGGGTGCATGGCTACACACCTATTAAAGCAATAAGCAATGAGAGGCTGTGTTTTTTTAATGTGTTTTTTTAACACAGCTAAGACCATCCTAAGCTAGTTGTCTGTTTTAGGTGGTTAAGCTGGTTTAAAGGCTAGTTGTAGATGAGGTTTGGACACTTTCTAGGTGGTCAAACTGGTCTAAGATGACCTGCAAGGCTGGGAGGTACAGCTTAAACCAGTTAAGACCTGCCTAACTAGCTAGTTTGTTCAGTAGGTTTATTTTATTGTTATACTGGTCATGGTTAAAATCTTAAAAACTCAACAGTGCTATGATAAAACACATTAAAACTAGAGAATTATTAGAAAAAACAATTTGGATCATGATTAAATAGTTAATTTTACATGAGGCTGTTTTGGTTTCTCAGCAAAAAGGTACCTCAACACATTAATATGGATTTAAAAAACGCTAATAATCTAATATGTAGTTTGTTGTTTCGTTTCAGGTGCAAATCTACGAGCTGGAGGAACACAAGATCGAAACCTGGAGGGGTGAGAAATCACAGAGTCTTTATAACGTTTGCTGTTTTGATGTCTTATAACTTATTTACTTTATTGATAAATTCATTCTTTCAACAGAACTTTACCTGCAAGAAACATTTAAACCTTTGGTGAACATTTCTCCCGATGCAAGGTAACTAGTTTCATCTGTTAACATAACTATAACCTGTTATGGGAATTTCAGTGCTGTAGATTCATCTTGTATTGTATGTTGTGTGCGCAGACAGAACATTTATCTAGAGAGCTTTAGATTTGTGATAAAACCGCTTTTGTGTTCCTTTAACATTCGTCCGGTTCTAGAGCGCGTTGAGCTGTTGGCTGATATCTCAACGCTGTGAATAATTCAGGACGCGTCCTCAGAGGATGTTAAAGGGCAGAACCCAGCGGGAGATCGCTGGCCGCCTCCGTGTTGCTCCGGTTATATTGACTGGCTGTGGGTTTGTGTGTTTCAGTATATTTGACGCCGTATATTCACTCATCAAAAACAAGATCCACCGGCTGCCCGTCATCGACCCCATCAGCGGGAACGCGCTTTACATCCTCACACACAAGAGAATCCTCAAGTTCCTCCAGCTGTTTGTAAGTTCAAAGGTCACATTTAAACATTTGTGAAAGGAACCGTTTCATCTTTTATTTTAAAGCTTCTTTTAATAACTTTAATAAAAAAAATATAAAAAAACACAGGTACATAATAATGTTAGGATTATAATAGTGATTTATAATTTGAGCTGTCAGGTTTGATTTTGCAGAAAATGTCTGTTTTATGCCATTTGCCTGCGTGGTTATATCACATCTGTATCACATGTCTATTATATCACATGTTCTGGTTCTATAATGATGCAGTGTTTGTTGTTTGGTCTTACAGATGATTGCAACTGACTTGCAATTTTATGTTTTGAACAGAGGTGGCGACAGAGAGACAATAGTTACAATTTGCAGCTTTAAATAATTCATGAAGAAAAAACTATTTTTGCTAATACAATGTGCAGAAATGACTCCACATGTAAAATGTTTGTTTTGTGGTTAGTGTAACTGAACTTTTTAAACTCCATTAATCTCAGTGTGTGTGTTTGTGTGTCTCAGGTGTGTGAGATGCCAAAACCGGCCTTCATGAAACAGACGCTGCAGGAACTGAGCATCGGCACGTACAGCGACATCGCCTTCATCCACCCCGACACGCCCATCATCAAAGCCCTCAGCATCTTTGTGGAGAAGAGGGTGTCAGCTCTGCCCGTGGTGGACGAGTCGGGTACAAACAATCACAAACAAACCATGAATCTGTGTGACTCTGTCCTTCAGATCAGTGTGTATTTATGAAACTCACTGGTCATGTTTACATATGCACTTAATTCTTTTTTTTATATATGCACTTATTTTCCAAAAAAGTTGTACATATTTATTTAGATTTTCTAGAGGTTTAAAGTTCCTCTGGATGTCTTAGAACTATTCTAGAACACTGCAGAGTAAATATTCATAAGTCGCTCTTGGTTCTAGAGTAAAGGAGATCTTAAAACAAACAATATATGTGTGTCTGGGAAACACTGTCAATGTTTAAATATGTTATTCTGATGTTTTGTCTTACTTGAAAACTTTGTTCTTTTTTTTCAGGAAAAGTTGTAGATATTTACTCCAAGTTTGATGTCATTGTGAGTATGTTTGCTTTACTCTTTAGTGCATGGAGCAGAAGTTTGGCTTTGAACTGCACTCAGAAACGTGTGTGTGTGTGTGTGTGTGTGTCTGTGTGTGTGTGTGTGTGTGTCTGTTTGTATCTGTGTGTGTGTCTGTGTGTTTCAGAACCTCGCTGCTGAGAAGACGTACAATAATCTGGACATCAGTGTGACTCAGGCTCTCATGCACAGGTCTCAGTACTTTGAAGGGGTCATGAAGTGCAACAGATTTGAGACGCTGGAGACGATAGTAGATCGGATAGTAAAGGCTGAGGTGAGCCCTGCTTTAACGCCCCGTCTAGAGCTGCTCTAGAGCTGCTCGGGTTAAAGATCGTTCAGAGACACTGGTGATAACAGACATGTATCTAGAGCAGATCTGTGTCACTGCAGAGGGAACATTCTAGAAACATTTTTGGCAGGAGATGATCTAGATTTGCTCAGAAAAATTCTGTGGAGGCCCATATGTTCTAGAGCTGCTCTTCACTCTAAGTATTCCAGAACCTACTGGAGTCACTCTAGAAGATAATGTAGAACAGTTCTAGATCACTGAAGATGATGTTCTAGAGTTATGTGCTATCCCAGAACTGCTGCAGATCACTACAGGAGAAACAGAGAACAGCTGCTCTTGGTTCTAGAGTCTCTCCAGAGGAGGTCTGTGTGCTGACGTCTCTGTCCTCCATCAGGTCCACAGGCTGGTGGTGGTGGATGAGAACGGCAGCATCGTGGGCATCGTCTCGCTGTCAGATATCCTCCAGGCTCTGGTTCTCAACCCTGCAGGTATAAATGCCCAGCATTCCTAAAGCTCATGTCCAGCAGGACACTCCATCGTCCGCCCCCCGCCCACATCACAGGTACTGCACCGCCCCCATCAAACGGTGCATGACTGATGCCTGCGCCAGAACCAGACCTCTTCAGTTCAAAAGGGCAATTGATATAACACAACCTGTGTGTGTGTGTGTGTGTGTGGCCCACATTTCAGCACCTGTGATGTTGATGAATGAGACAGACACTTGCAGAGCATCTAAACTCCTCCCATCACAGGGCCTGTGGCTGCTGATGCATGCGTCCTTCAGCTACACACACACATTAATATGCAGACACAAGCACATCTCACAGAAATTCTGCTTACAGTTGATAATACAGTAAGATGCTTTTATCCAGTGCCACAAGTCATGTAACACTATTTGCACGTCACCTGTGCAGTAAACACTTCTGAGGGAACGCTGTGTGCTGTTATAACACTGAATATTCACATCTTCACTCTAAACTGTGTGATGAATCTTAATGAGAGAAACATGATGCTCTAATGCTGCAGATAATATGCATGGATCACAAGACATTTGCTTTGAAGGCAGGGGGGGCAAATTCTGGAGATGTTTCTACAAACAATTTTAGCAAATCGTAATTATAACATCACATCCTGATAACACTCACTGAGTAAAGTCATTTAAATATATTTATAGAAATATGTCTCTGTTGAAAGGACCATAAATTGATCGTCCAATCATTGCATTCGGTCCAAATGCAGTGATAGGATGTCCTGTTGCTTGTTAAATTCTGTGCGTGTACAGAGATCTTTAGAGATCGCTGGAAAGATATGCTTGCAAAGTTTGGTTGCTATCGCTACCCTCTTTGAAATTCACCATGTTTTGGTCCTGTGCTGTTCACAAAAGATATATTTTATAAATATATTTAAACTGCTTAAACTGTTTTCAATAAATCTCCAGAATGGTGCCGCACTAGTGGTCATGAGCTGTACTGCAACCGAACAGAGCCCGGTTCTGTTTCACCCAGCGTCTGCTCCTGTCTTTACATGTCTGCAGGTGTGACCAGGAAGGACAATGAGGCAGAAACGGAGTGACGTGTGCTGAGGATGGGACATGTGACGTCTTTGGAGATGCGTGGGCCACATCTAAAGATGAAGTGGAACCGGGGCTTGACCTAAATGTGCTGTTTGAGGGTTAATAGTGGACAGAGATGGGATTATTGGTCTGTTATCTGATAGATGGATGGACTGTGCACTGGATGGGCATTAATGATGTTTTAAACAGAAGGTTACTGTGAATTCTGCCCGTTTAATCACACTAAGCTTCTGCAAACACCCCATGATCAAATACAACGTTAGCTAGACCCACAGCTACGCCATCTGGTATCTGAGACGGTGGCCTGCAGATACACAGCGGACTGTACCGTAATCGCCTCTGGGGGGGTCGGGGAGGGTCTGTGGTCGCAGGTCACTCGCTAATATATGATGCATGTTATTCCTCATGTATATAGAAGCGTCTTCACGTGGTATATAAGCCGTATTTATACATTTGATTCCCCCTGATCCCTGTGCGGTGTTTCCTCAAGTGCAGACAGAAATGCTCTCCTGTCTTATGTGTTTATGGTGCCTTCTGTCTGGCAGGTGTCGCCCTCTGCTGGTCGCCAACACAACAAGATGAATAAGTGAATGTTTTAAATATAATAAGTGAATGTTACACTTGGAAAAAAAACCAAATGGCCCCACAGTTCCTTTATTTGAGTTTAAGTTTGGGGTGTTTTTTTGCTGTAGATGATAATCGAAAGCTTATTTATTTATACTGAACCCCTATGCAGTAAATCTCCGTGCTGTTGAAAGACTTGATATTCAATGCAACTTAACTTTAAATCCCACCTTTCTGTTTTATTTCGTCCGGGAGGCAACAGACGTGTTTTCATCGTGTGGATCGTACTGTAAACGCACAGCTTCTGTCTGATGAAACTACAAGTGCCAGAGAAAAGTCTGTTTTCTGTCTTCATACGTTGTTTGTAATATTTGGTTTTGTCTGTTTTTGACACTCACCGTGAGTTTCGTCCATAGATAAACAAACATCACTGGCATGAAAACTTTCTTTTTTATTTTACAGTTGAATAAATAAAATATAAAACGAGTCTCCAGAAACTTTAGTTGTTCTTGAGATTTGAGATGGTGCTCATGTGTGTTCAGTTACAAGTTATGGCTGCTGGACAGTAAAGGTTCATTCTTGGTTTATTCTTAGTAAAACAAGAAAATAACAACTTAAATATTAAAGTTTTGGTTGCAGCGCCAGATTTTGCAGGATTTGCAGCTGCTGCAAGTTGCAGGGGTGGCAGGTCACGTAACTCACCAGTTGCGCACAACATGGTGAACTTCACTCCCTTAAAGTTAATGTTGCCTGTATCACGTGGTGTCCGGTGCCACCCGGTCACCCACATACTGTAGTGCCCAGTTAAGTAGCCAGGGCACTAAATAGGGAGCTGAAGGTTTCAAGGGCTGTTCAATAACACGGTTTCTTTGTCGAAACCCTGCACACTGTATGCAACCCAGAGCAGACTGAGACACTAGCTGTGCATGTGGTTTTGCGCAAACACGTTTTCCACAGCAATAAACTCCCAGGACTCTCTGGTGACCTCTGTGCTAAAGCTGTTACTGTTCAAGGGCTGGTTAATGTATTACAAGCCTTATGTTTCTAAAGAAATATGTGTTCATGTGTGTCTGTATTATTGAGGGACAGATGAGCAGATCTGGCATGTCCTTGCGGGGACTTTGGTGACCCGTAACCGGTGGCGCACAGACGAACAGCTCAAACCCCCGTTTAAACGGAACGCAACGTGCGGTGCACGAAAAACAGAAGTAACGTTTCCTGCATTACAGCCGGAAGGATGTGGACGCAAAACTTGACACACAAACGTTTAAAACATAATACATCGTGTAATTTGACAATGCCCGTTAACATAAAGCGTGATACCCCACAAACTCCGATGAAAGTGGGTTAGTAAACGACACAAAACGCTGTAAATGCTACAGAAACGTTCGCCAACATCCACCTCTTTTCCAACCAAAACATCAGGGCCAAAGTGACCGCAGCGAGGACCAGGACTGCAGCTGTTGAAGTGACCCGTTCATCCACAGCTGCGCGTCTTTGGAGAGGCAGGTTCTTGGGAAGCGTTCATTGGTTCTTTCTGGTGATAAGGACGGACACCTGACGCGCATCTGCACGCTTCGCGCAAGCGACCCATGAAACCATATCGAACGAGCACGTAGGCGAGTTTCTGTCGAGCAGCTCAGACCTTCAAGCATTAAGGTACATCTTGTGTTGGTCTTACGTGGGAGATTTAGGGTTTTTATCGTCTGTGAATCTGAGATTAACTCTAAACTGGTAAATTAAAGTTAGTCAAAGTTTCCTTTTGGGTGTGGAGAGAATGAGAAACTGAAACTGAACAGCGATAGAAATGATATTAATATATAAAAATGTATATAAACAAATAATTCCAGGCTTAGTCTCATTTTGGATGGTATGCATATGAATCTCTCTGGTGTAAATGCACAATGTTTATTTTATTTAAAACAACCTTATCGCGCGGTCAGATTTATTTGTCATATTACATGCATTTATACAGCATAAGAAACACGTTATAAACGGGCTGCATGCGTGCATGCATGTACTTAAAACGACATATATCGCGTGAAAAGTGCGTGAAAAGGTTTGTGTTGCGTTGCGCGGTGACTTTATCATTTGACCTGTATTGTTTCACTTTAACGCACGGAACGGTACGTGACGGGCAGCATGTGCTCAGAGTCCGTGTGTATAAATAATACGTTGCGAGCTCAGGGCTGTGAAACACGATCTTATGCTGAAACTCTGGCTCCAAAATCTGTCTGAAGTGACCCGAATGCATCGGGCGTCACGCGCTTTCCATCTGCGCTCATGAGCGCAACAAGCGCCACAAGGTCATTCATGAGCTGCCTATCTAGTGGACATCATGTTTAGCAATGAGACGCGCTCTCGGTTAGAAAGCTCAACATGATGGCATCCGAAACAACGTCACAAATAAAAGGTTCTTAATAAGGACCTTGTTACCATGTTTTGGACACGGTGCTTTAAATATTGTGGAGGAACGTAAATGGCACAGAACCGTGTTTTGATGCCACCTGACATGTTCCTGGAAGAATATCTTTGGTCCTGGGTTAGGGTTTAGGTTTAAGTCTGGGTTAGGGTTTAGGT
>JBAJNP010010505.1:0-16303 GCA_036877545.1 Yasuhikotakia modesta
CTGTGCCAAAAATTGAAGGTGACCTTAAAGCTCCAAAAGTAGACATTGAAGGTCCTGATGTTAACATTGAGGGCCCTGAAGGTGGTTTCAAGATGCCAAAAATCAAAATGCCTTCATTTGGACTCAAGGGTCCTAAAGTGGAGGGTCCAGATATTGATGTAAACTTGCCCAAAGCTGACATTAAAGGACCTGAAATTGACATCAAAAGCCCAGATCTTGACATTGAGGGACCTGAGGGCAAAATCAAGGGTCCCAAATTCAAAATGCCTTCTATATCTGGTCCTAAAATCTCTATGCCAGATGTGAACTTGAATCTTAAAGGCCCCAAAGTCAAGGGTGATTTGGATGTTTCTGTGCCAAAAATTGAAGGTGACCTCAAGGCTCCAAAAGTTGACATTGGAGGTCCTGATGTTGACATTGAAGGTCCTGAAGGTGGTTTCAAGATGCCAAAAATGAAAATGCCATCCTTTGGACTGAAGGGTCCTAAAGTGGAGGGTCCAGAGATTGATGTAAACCTGCCTAAAGCTGACATTAAAGGACCTGAAATTGACATCAAAGGCCCAGATCTTGACATTGAGGGGCCTGAGGGCAAAATCAAGGGTCCCAAATTCAAAATGCCTTCTATATCTGGTCCTAAAATCTCTATGCCAGATGTGAACTTGAATCTTAAAGGTCCCAAAGTCAAGGGTGATTTGGATGTTTCTGTGCCAAAAATTGAAGGTGACCTTAAAGCTCCAAAAGTAGACATTGAAGGTCCTGATGTTAACATTGAGGGCCCTGAAGGTGGTTTCAAGATGCCAAAAATGAAAATGCCTTCATTTGGACTCAAGGGTCCTAAAGTGGAGGGTCCAGATATTGATGTAAACCTGCCCAAAGCTGACATTAAAGGACCTGAAATTGACATCAAAGGCCCAGATCTTGACATTGAGGGACCTGAGGGCAAAATCAAGGGTCCCAAATTCAAAATGCCTACAATATCTGGTCCTAAAATCTCTATGCCAGATGTGAACTTGAATCTTAAAGGCCCCAAAGTCAAGGGTGATTTGGATGTTTCTGTGCCAAAAATTGAAGGAGACCTAAAATCCCCAAAAGTAGACATTGAAGGTCCTGTTGTTAACATTGAAGGTCCTGAAGGTGGTTTCAAGATGCCAAAAATGAAAATGCCATCCTTTGGACTGAAAGGTCCTAAAGTGGGGGGTCCAGAGATTGATGTAAACCTGCCTGAAGCTGACATTAAAGGACCTGAAATTGACATCAAAGGCCCAGATCTTGACATTGAGGGACCTGAGGGCAAAATCAAGGGTCCCAAATTTAAAATGCCTTCTATTTCTGGTCCTAAAATCTCTATGCCAGATGTGAACTTGAATCTGAAAGGCCCCAAAGTCAAGGGTGATTTGGATGTTTCTGTGCCAAAAATTGAAGGTGACCTTAAAGCTCCAAAAGTTGACATTGAAGGTCCTGATGTTGACATTGAGGGCCCTGAAGGTGGTTTCAAGATGCCAAAAATCAAAATGCCTTCATTTGGACTGAAAGGTCCTAAAGTTGAGGGTCCAGAGATTGATGTAAACCTGCCCAAAGCTGATGTTGACATTAAAGGACCTGAAATTGGCATCACAGGCCCAGAGCTTGACATTGAGGGGCCTGAGGGCAAAATCAGGGGTCCCAAATTCAAAATGCCTTCTATATCTGGTCCTAAGATCTCTATGCCAGATGTGAACTTAAATCTTAAAGGACCCAAAGTCAAAGGTGATGTGGATGTTTCTGTGCCAAAAATTGAAGGTGACCTTAAAGCTCCAAAAGTTGACATTGAAGGTCCTGATGTTGACATTGAGGGTCCTGAAGGTGGTTTCAAGATGCCAAAAATCAAAATGCCATCATTTGGAATTAAGGGTCCTAAAGTTGAGGGTCCAGAGATTGATGTAAACCTGCCTAAAGCTGACATTAAAGGACCTGAAGTTGACATCATAAGCCCAGATCTTGACATTGAGGGACCTGAGGGCAAAATCAAGGGTCCCAAATTCAAAATGCCTACAATATCTGGTCCAAAGATCTCTATGCCAGATGTGAACTTGAATCTTAAAGGTCCCAAAGTCAAAGGTGATTTAGATGTTTCTGTGCCAAAGATTGAAGGAGACCTAAAGGCTCCAAAAGTAGACATTGAAGGTCCTGATGTTAACATAGAGGGTCCTGAAGGTGGTTTCAAAATGCCTAAAATCAAAATGCCATCATTTGGACTCAAGGGTCCTAAAGTGGAGGGTCCAGAGGTTGACATAAATATGCCAAAAGCTGATTTTGATATTAAAGGTCCAAAAATTGACCTTAAAGCTCCTGATCTTGACATGGAGGGACCAGAGGGTGGTTTAAAAGTGAAGTCCCCAAAGTTTAAAGCTCCCAGCCTTGGAGTTAAAGGTGGCAGTGTATCAATACCTGAAAAAGATATAGAGGGGAACTTTGATGTCAAAAGCCCTGATGTCAGCATAAGTGGACCAAATGCAAACATCAAAGTGCCTAAAACAAAGAAGTCTAAATTTACTTTTGGAGGCAAGAGCCCAAGGTTAGATGCTGACATTCCTGATGTTGGTAGTAGTTTAGAGGGACCTGATATGAGCGTAGATGTCAAAGGAAAGAAAGGTAAATTTAAAGTGGCTAAAGCAAAAGTTAAGTCAAAAGCAGAGGGTGACATCAAACCAGGAAGTGTTAAGGTGGAGGCAAATGAACCAGACTTGCAGTTAAAGTCAGCTAAAGTAAAGAAACCTCTTTTTGGAAAGTTACATTTTCCTGATGTGGAGTTTGATATTAAATCTCCAAAAGTTAAAGGAACTTTGAAATCACCTGATGTTGATTTGCCATCTGCTAGCCTTAAAACTGATATTCAGAGCCCAGAAGTTAGAGGTGCAGAATCCAGCTTTAATGGAAAGGGCAGTGCCAAAATTGGTGTAGAAGGTGGAAAACAGAATGTTGAGTTGGGAATGCCATCTGTAAATGTTCATGGTGGTACCTTAGGTTTGAATATCAGTGACCAAAAGGCTGTTAAAGGAAGTGTTGAAATGTCAGATTTGGATGTTAAAGGACAAATGGGAGAAATTACAGGTGGTATGGAGTACCAAGAAGGTCATGTAACCTTCCCTAAACTTAAAGTACCAAAGTTTGGTATTGCATTGCCTAAAGTAGAAGGAAGAGAGATGGAAGTAGATGTAGGTTCAGTAGAATTGGCTGCTAGTGGTAACATTGCTTCCCAGAATGTTGAAATGCACAGTACAGATATGAAAAACAGTGGTGCCAAAGCAAAAGTCAAGATGCCCAAACTGTTTGTCAAACCTAAATCCAAAGGTGGCAGTGCTGCTGATCTTAGTGTTGAGGGAGACGCTGGCATTTCCACTAAAGGAGGTGCAAAGGTGTCTAAAGAGATAAGTCTTAGTTCTGGGGAATTGGCAAGTGGTAAGATTGTGGCAGAAGGCCTGAAGGTTTCACCAAAAAGTAAATCTGCCTCTCTTGAATTCTTTAAAAAGTCACAACATCACTCATCCTCAATGAGTGATGAAGGTGGTTTAGCTTCCCCCATTTCTACTGAAGGGCACTTGCAGGCAGAGGGTGGCAGCATTTCTGTAGATGTTGGAGACACAAAGGTTAAAGGCAAAAAAGGAAAGATTAAGTTTGCCACAATTGGAGGTTTTGGATCAAAAAGTAAAGGTTCATATGAAGTGACTCTTGGAGATGAAAGTGAGGCTAAGATTGAGGGTGCTGGTGGAATTGCTCTGCCTTCAAAGAAGTCCAGAATATCATCTTCTTCTAGCAATGATAGCGGTTCAAAAGGTAGTTTTCGGTTACCAGAACTTGAAATAGCTGTTTCACCAAAGAAATAATTTTCATATCAGTATCTATACACAGTACATTCACATGTTCACATACTCATGTTTGGCAATCTGGACTGCTACATGTAAATCTGTCTCATTTAAGCAATAGTGCACTGCTATACAATTGTTCCTTCAGTTCTTCCAAATCTTTTTAAATCACAATTTAACTGTAAATAAGAGAAATCTGTATTGTAATTTTACCATTTGTAGATACAAAATTCAATCCAACAATGCGTGTAGTTAAAAAAAACAACTTTTTTTCACCTGCTTTTTTCATCTGATATCTTATATTTTTGTACCTTTGAAAGTTTGGGGAATGCTTTTTTCCTTATGCTGTCTTTCTAAACCTTTTCTGGACACATACTCTAAACAAAAGGCATGTTTTTTTTACTTGGATTTGAAAGGATTTTACAACTTTAAAGCTTCAGTTAAATAATCAGTGCTGTATCGTATTTACTTGTCACAGATGAATAACTAATTTTAACAATGAAAGATTTGATACCATTTAATAAGCACAACAATGTTTAAGGGCTGTACAAACTGTAAATATACTTAGATACATTTAGGATGACAACTTTGTGTCCCAAATAATACCACAGTTCAAATATTCTATTCTAATGGAATTTACACAAAGATTATAATCTAAGGTATTTATATCCAAGATTGTCTTTGTCATTGATTAAGAATCTCTTTAAAGTGCACAATCAACACCAGGAGCAGCAGAAATCTGTGACTTGCTATGATTTTAATGGTTTCTAAGGCATTTTTTTAGTTATGTCTTCCACGTTTTGAGTTGAATCTCTCTTACCCTCTCACTTTCAGCCTGTAATAAGTGCTGCCATGTGATGATATAACTTCAAAGATGCTTATTTCAATGGTTAAAACATATATTAAAAGGCGTGAAATGTGCATTGCCATTGTAAATAATGGGATATTTAGGCAGCAAGTCTCTGTCTTATGTTGTTGTTTTTTCTTGTCTGTTGCAGAAAATTAAATAAATTGCTCAGTTATCATTCATCAGTGTGTTGGGTCTTTTATATATGTACACCATGAACATAAAACATTTTGAACATTATAAAATGTAAAACATCATAAACACTATGAATATTATAAAACATTATGAACATTAAGAAACATTATAAAACATTAAGAAAGTCTAGAAATTGAATCATGATTCTGGCTTTACAACAGTGAATATTTTGCTATTAGCTTTCTATGAATACTTTGATAGGAGCCAACACCAAGAAAACAGGAAGTGGGTTTTCCTGTTCTGGTTCTTTAAATCAGCGCTAAGGAAGGAAATGGACAGGAAATTCCTTTTGAGGGTGGAAAACGTGGTTCATTTTGTGTGTAAATACAATTTTTTCAGCAGAACTGGGATGAGGTGGGAAAAGGAGGATCGTACCTTAGTTAACTTAAAATCTAGGTTACTTATCCGTAGGAATACAGAGCAACACTCATTTATTTTATCCTTTTTTTGAAGGTAAGACAATTTTTGTTACTATGCAGCGCAATCATTAGCAATTCAGTTTATATTGGATTTTGAGTTTTTAAGGGGTTTCATCTACACTTTAAAAAAAACTAAAATGTCAATTCGTTACTTGGATTCCTGGTCACTGTCTCACTAAGAGGCTTGTCAAACTGTAGGACGGAGGAGGAGAACTGAGGTACAACTGAGTACTGAAACTTTAGTTAAATATATGTTTCTTACTTGCCATGTGTGTTTTTGTGCAATCATACAGAATGAGCTTGTATACTTTGTGTAGTTGTTACTCAAAGCCATAGAAATACACAAGAGGACAAAAACATTTTTATTTTCAGTAATGAATTTTACAAGTAGTAGAGTGGAATCACAAAAAACAACATTAATTCTATCTGATAGATGTAGATGTAGATAATTTATTGTGTGCAGCTAGTCTAGGCTGAATACAGTGTGTCTCAATTGATCAAAGATAGATGGAGAAATTAAATGAAAATAGATCAGAGCTTAACTCCTCCTGTGGATGAATGTTTTTTGTTTACAAATTTACATGTATTCATTTGGCAGACACTTTCATCCAACGCAACATACAGTGAACAGTCAACTTACAATATTTCAATGTACACATTTATATCAGTACAAGTATTCCCTGGACATGAACCCATATATACATAATATGTATTATATAAAAATTATTGTCCGAGTTTAACATGCAAACACACACAAACACACATTTACTTATCTAAACAGGGACGTTCCTTATACATTGTTTATGCACAGCTAGTTTAAAAAAAAAAACAAGGACTTTGGGGTACAATTTTGTAACCTATTACATGGTTAAGTATAACTGCACACGCAGACACTTTATGTGAGTTTTTATTCCAAAATATCCATTGACTCAATCAGAACAACGTTGTACAGAGCAGCATAATTCACCTGTGATTCTGGTTGTTATAGTGAGACGCCAAAATAGATCAGCTGGTGTTCAAAGGCTGCATCCTACGTGTGTGTTCTGTATGTTCAATGCTTGTGTAACGCATCACAGTTCAGACGTTTCAAAGATGAACAGGGTGTGTGTGAATAACACAGGCAGGGCGAGAGAATAAGAACAGCTGGCTGACAGAATTCCCATCAAACTGTTAGATTAAGAAGCAAAGGCTAATTTGACACCCTGTGTTATGTGAAGCCATACAGCACTTGCATGTGCACTATGGACACTTTTTATATTATGTATATTATGTAGGGCTACACAAGGAAGACAGAAGCCTCCAGTCAAACGTTTAGGATAACATATTTACACATTTTTTCATAATGTAAAATAACAGTAAATCCATCATATATAGATATATATATACACAGATACACATACATAACTCACATTTAGTGAAATAAAAAAAAATTGTCCATTGGATTGTATTATTAGTTACACATTTGATCACACAAATACATTCACTCACGTTAATGTCATGCAGTAACATCTGTCACCAAGCAAACAAATTACAAGCAAATCAGAAAAACAACACACATCATTCACAGGCTATTTATAAGTGATCTTTGTCCAGATTAACTTGAATGCAACAGTAAATCATTTACAAGAAACCAGCTTATCTGTATGTGCTGAATTGCATTGTGGATGTATTTTAAAGTGTCAGTGTTATCAATAAAGCCTTTTCCTACTGTAAAGACAGGTGGCACAGTCACACGAGCAGATGTTATGTGAGTGTTTACCTGAGGACCGCTGGCATGAAAGCTTTGCTGGTGTTTATGTGGTTTGAGACAAACAGGGATAAAATAACTGTTGTGCACGGTTTCCTTCATTGAGAAGCTGAGACCAGTTCCCCCGAGACCCCATCAGATGTGGGGACTCTGCAGCGTGTGAGGAGACATGTCTATGTGCATGCGTGAGAGAGAGAGAGAGAGAGAGAGAGAGAGAGAGAGAGAGAGCATGTGTGCTCACATAAAGGAAAGGGGCAGAGAGTGAGCGTGAACACAGATGATGCAGCGTGTTGGGGGAGATGTTGGTTTGGGCTTTTCCTTCCTCTTCTACAAAATCTCCTTCGCTAAGCTTTGACCTCTGCGTCCTGTCGGTTTGGTACCTCACCGTCTCTGGTAAGAGCTGTTGGTTATTTGCAGCTACGAACTACAGCAGGTTGCAGTAAATGTTCCTCATTTTGGCTTTTTTTCTGTGATGTGTGTCTGTGTGCCGTATGTGTAGAGAGAGAGACACGGAACGACAGAAAGGATATCATGTGTGTGCTGTAGCTGAGGAAGAGGAGCAGCTGGAGAAGAGGAGAAATAAGGCAGAGGCTACAGACATTGTTTCCTTATTATCCAGAACCGGCAACAAAGACAAAAGACAAAACATTCAGGCGTTCTGCCTCATTTATTACTCCGATTCCATGTGCCAGTGGCTTCACACCGAGGGCAAATAAAATGTCTGTGGCTGGAAAAAAGGAGTTTGATGTCAAACAGATCCTCAGGCTCCGTTGGCGCTGGTTTAGTCACAGCTCCCAGAGCCCATCTGGGAATGGAAGCTACATCCCACAGGAAGGTTTTGACCACCGGGGAACACCAGTCCGACTGAAGAGTCACTCCCGGGACAGGGGGGGACTTCGCAAGAGCAACAGCCCCGTGCACAGCATTCTTTCACCAAACCCCGGCCCCACGCCTGTTTACGTCAGGCCGGCCAATCAATCATGGCACCAGCAAAACATCATCCAGAACCTCCAAGCTAGCGAGGAGCTTCCCAAGAGCGACTCACCTTGCAGTGCCAGGAAAGAGGAGGCGAAGAGCAGCCATGAGGATCTGAAGAGCAATCCAGAGGATCCGTCTGAGGAAGAAACCACAGACAGGTAAAAATCTGTGTGCAGAAAATAGAACCTTAGAACAAGATGTGTGAAAAGGTGCCTGCAGATTTCTGCTAACACATCCAGGGTGCGAGCGCCATGCCTGCAGGCATGAAAGATACATGCAGCTTTTAAATGAAAATCCTATTTTTGCCCTCCGTGTAGCAATAAACAGACTGGTTGAGGTGTTATTTTGGCACAAGCGGATTTGCGTAAAGCTCCAGGGAGTGTCAGAATTGAGTGCAAGTACAGTATTTAGCTGTCACTTTATTTAAGTTCATTACCTCAGTGAAATTCACTCTAAAATGACAGTTTGTTTTATTTCTGTTCCCGTACTCAGGACCGCTGCTTACACGTTGCTTAGGTCTTCAGAGAATATCATTTTTCAATCAACCCCACCATTGCATCTGCCACCACAGCTCACCTGGGAATACTTCATTCACATGGCATACGGCTTGTAGAAGCACAGCTCTCTGAAATACCCCCAGATAAATTATTCATCAAGCAGACATCTCACAGAACACAGAGGAAAACACAGAGGCGCCTCGATATAGCTCGCAATATAACACGTTCTGTAAGCCGCTAGGTGCTTCTCAGAGAAATCTCCCTTTATTTTAGCAGTCTGCATTTTCATAACCTGAAGCGGGAACATTTCACGCCGTGTTTTAATGCAGGCGTCCTGAGTTATAAATGTTACACCATTACATCAGAGAGCGCTGGCGCAAGGGCTATAAATTTAGGAAGGGCGAGTGGATGAATTATGTTTAGTGAGGATGACACTCACACGTCAGGGCAGTTCAGAGAAAAGAACATTTAATTTGCTTGCGTAGATCGATGGAAATTTATGAGATTATAAAGCCCTGCTTTGGCAGATGTTTTTCACGTCTACAGTGTTGCATCTTCGGGACAGAAAGACCTTGTATTTTTGGCCACTGAGTGACTCTAATATAATATCACTGCAGAAGAACAGCTAAATATTTTCTCAAATGTGCCAATAGAGTGTTGACTGACCTAAACACCAACAGATGATGTCACAGGAGATCTGTATGCCTCGCTGTTTCTCCTGCTTTAGGTACATGCCCCCAAACCGCGTGCATCACCATCACTTCTGCTGTTTTGTAAACATGAACAGACAAATTAAAGTTATTCCTTAACCCAAAAGATGTTATTATTTACCCTCACACAGTTCCTCACACTTTCTTTCTTCCATGGAAAACGAGACAAACATTTAGATGCTGAAGGTTGTTGATCTGTTGAATAGATTTTGCAAGAAAAATAAAAGACAGTCAGTGACATTATTTTTCATTAATATTTCCTTTTGTGTTTCACACAAGACAGAAAAGCACGTTTTAAATAACATAAGGGTGAGTTTATGACAGATTTATTTGTACTGATGGCTGAAAATTAAAGAAGAATTTCAGCTATAGCAGTTATGTAGTCAAACGTTGGGCCTGTCTATATTTTCTTGTATGGCTTTGGAAAGCTCTGCTCAGAATACTGATGCTGCCCATAACAGACACGTGTCCCAGCGATATTTATGAGTCTATCAATATTTCAGTGTGTGCAGTGTTGCTTTAAAGGAGTTTGGTCTTTTATCTTAACAACAGGATGCTAGTAGTGCGGAATCAATTCAGGTCAAACCCAATAAATTACACAGGTAAATTTGGCAAGATTCCTCCTGTATTAAGTGATTCCTGTCACATGATCATCTACACATGGTATGAGCTGTTAAACATCGGGTCTTGACCCTTTAAAAGCATGTGTTAAGTACTTTGCTGGTCTGAAAGTGTTCTTAGTGTTAATAGATCTGTCATCTGATTGATGGGGTTCTGTAAACCTAACCCAGCTTACAGAGAACATTCTCAGAACAATGGCTAATGTTCTCTAAACGTACTCTCAAAATGCTCAAAAAACATTTAACATTATATATCATATTTAAAAAATTCTTACCTTATAGCATTTAACATTTTAAAAATGCTTGTGTTTAAAACACATTCCTATAACCAATAAGTAATAACGTTAATGCAACATCTAAAAACAGGATGTTTTGAACGTCTTCAGAAGTCCTAAAAAGAGATTTTTAATATTTTTTATTACGTAATAAAAAAGATATGAAAATATTCTTACAACCTAAAATTGTTAGCTAGGCAAACACCATCACTTCTTTCTGTTTTTGACTAAAACAACATTAGCTGTAGCGTTACAAATACAGACACATTTATCCAGAGTGCATTCAAGTCACACATTTAATCAGCGTGTGTGTTACCTGAGAATCAAACCCACAACCTTTGTGCTGCTAACGCAACGCTCTGCTAACTGAGCTACAAGAACACATTTGCTTCTACAGAAAAGAAAATGATTCTTTACCCCTGACAATTAAGTGCTTTGTCTTCATGAGCAACATGGTGAGACTGGTATACATTGTGTTATGAATATTTAATCAGAGAATCGGACAGAATCAAGGGAGATTTCATCCCATCATATTCTCTCATCATGTACTTTACATTATCAGAGCCTCTAGGTATACAATGATACATCTGTTACATTTATTTGTTTATTCTGTTTTTCTTCCCCGTCCTTTTATTGCTTTTCATTTAGTATGCGTAAATAAAGCATAAATTTGCCTCGCAGGGCACAATGTGATGGAAATGAGACCCTTTATATGCCTCTAGACTAAAGATTTTGTTGCGCCTCGCTGTGTGTGAGTCAATAGTCAGATCAAACCAAGTTCCCCATAGCACAGTTTCATCCAAATAAAAAAAAGACTAGCAGGTTATAAATGTTATTGCTGTAGATGACATTTACCAGCAGAGGGGAAAGCTAATTGACAAAGAGGGAGTAATTCATTCACAGTATGAGCTCAGAAAGCAGAATGGGGGATTAGTTATATAATTGAGCTAGATCTAAATATTTATACTCATTTAACTTGCAGTCCATCCATCCATCCATCCATCCATCCATCCATCCATCCACCTATCTATCTATCTATCTATCTATCTATCTATCTATCTATCTATCTATCTATCTATCTATCTATCTATCTATCTATCTATCTATCTATCTATCATCCATCCATCCATCTGAAATGTTATCTATATAAGCAGATGTGATTATTACTAAGCAGTGTAACATCAAACTGTTGCGATGCAGCCAAAGCAGTGATGAATAAAATATTTAGGTAAGAAATGAATCGTGATTCAGCCTGGAAGCTGTATCTCTCTGGGATGGGATGAAATCTGCTGAACACTATGTTTAGAACGCTTCAGTCGATCTGTAATATCACAGCGAGGCTGCAGACCCGGATATCATAAATAATTCAGATGGATTGATGAAGTATTCACCTATTTAAATATTATTATTTTATCAAACAGAAAGGAAGATGAAAAAGAGGCATAAATGCTGAAATCACAAACGTCGTAGTCAGTTTACTAGACACATAACACAGTAACTGAAAGCAACTACTGAGTTTTTAATAGTCTTCACAAACCCACAGCCCATTGCCTAACTAATACAACAGAAATACTTTGTGTATTTTCACTGACACAGTTTTGTTTAACACATTTGTGCATGTTTATTTTAATGTCCTACTGCTTTCAAATCTGCAGTTTATTCATCACAACTCAGATTATAACATTGTTAACTTGTAGTGTTATGAATTTAAAGAACATCTACGGGTGAATTTATATGAAGGTTTAAAGACTTTAATAACATTAATAACAAGATTGAATAACATTAGCCACAAATCTTTTTAGCTACAGCTTTGAAAAAAATACATTAAAACATGGGCAAGCAGCTACAGTTTGTGACTTTCAAAACGCACTAATACAGTATCTACCAAAAGCTACAACATTTTTTGTGTTTTTCTTTAAAGTTGAGCTTTTAAACTTGTCCTCTATACCTCATAATTGATAAACCACCATTTAGAATGACTTTATATTATTTTTTAACATTATACCAGCATGTGGTTCTTTGAACAAATGTATAAGCATCCATTTAAAACTATAAAGCAGTTAAAAATGTCACAGATCCCAAACCAATACATTAGTACTGCAATTATATAGAAAGTAATGGGAGTAACAGAGAATATTCTGTAAGCAAAAGCTGTCTGTGACACATTTCTGTATGCAGATGACCTTTACCACAGAATACCTGATGATGTTTTTCTCAAAACCATTACTGAAGATGTGAAGATGTGTGATTTGAATGCATCGCCTTTAAAGGCAGAATTACAAGAGAGATTTCGATCATAAATCAAAGAGATATTTTGTCAGGAGTGTAAGAAAGTTCAGAAGCAGTCCTGTCCTGACTAGCTGTGATATATTTGCCGTCGGTGATATAACATGTCTTGCTGAAAGTTCTATGTAAAATGATTTCATGTTTCTTTGAAATGTCACATGGTCTTTTCAAAAATCAGAGCAGAGAGAGAAATTTTTGGTGCATTACATCATATAATCACAATACCAATTATACATCATAAACAAACACTCACACAGCTCTTTGTTTACCTGCTTACATAAAACTTTAACACTTAAAGCAGTATTAAAATATATATTCAGTGCACCGTCAGCTGAACAGTCCTCGTGAAAAATTCTCCTGTTTTTGATGAAATGCCGTATATAAGAGACGTTTTGTCCGTGACCCTTTAATAAGGAAACAGCCGAGACTTGAGTCAGCAGCTGTTAAGTTGAATGATATCCCAATTTTCCCTCAATTGCCTTTGAAAATAATGATACCATCTTGTCCTGGCACATCATTTAATGGAGAGATTTATACTGTCTTCACAAAGCATTGACAGCTCCAGACATTGTCCAGGAAAAACAGCGTAAGACAGGAAACATGAACTACGTGCAATGACTAAGTGCAAAAGGCACCAAAAACTTGTTTTCAGTAAATAAGATCAGAATCTTATTCTTAATCAGCTTTATCCAAATAAAACAGAAGAATAACTACTGAACTGCTTTCATTCAAAATTATATCAAAGGATCTTTAAAGGATGCAAAATTGTTTTAATCCCATTTTTAATTAGATTTTGGCTTAAAGCAGATTTGTGTGGATTATTGATTGTTCAGAGAATTACATTTTTATGTGTTCGAATTAAAACATTACACAAGAAATAAATGAATGTCTTTAAAACATCACAAGACTTCACAGGGGCCATTTATAGAAGCTTTAATAAACGGCAGAAAAACAGTTTTTTTTAAAGAGTTAAACATCTGCGGATAGTTCAAGACAGCGGTAGACCCTTTAAAATGTAAAACTGTTCATAGACTTCCATTCTAATCTTCATCTTCATAAACTATTTTCCACATCTACATTAACATAAATAGGATATATGTATATACATAAAACAAATTCATCATAATCAACAAACACTCTTCCTTGCAAAATAAACTCATGTTTTATTGCTGCAGTAGAATGTTGCCTGTTTTCTCAAATGCAGCTATTAACATAATTATGGATAAATCAAGATGGGTTGTCATTTGAGGTCAACACATTAAAGACAGGCAATAAATTCTTCTAACACAGATGCTGAGTGTTTCACTTTCAATCACATTACAAAACATGCGCATTAGTCTCAGCATAACTGGTAGATGGTAATTTGCATCTGCTGAGAACAGGTTATTAGAATAAAACGCAAACATCTGTTTTCATCGTTTTCGGTAAATATACGGCGGTAAATTTACATTATAGATTAATGCATGTACGTGTATGGTTTTACTAAATCTTTATTTCATTGCAATCATAAAATGTCTGTTTGCTTTCTTAAACAATGTACCGAGCACAGGAAAGCCCTGTTAAAACATTCCTAATGGAATGTGACTTTCCAGAATGCTTCCTGAATCCATGGCTCTTCCTTTGAGGTTAAAAATGCAGCACTGGTGTGTTATATCAGAATTGCTTCCGACATTCCCAGCGTACTTCATGGTAGTACGCTGGTAGTGCGCTATTTAACACTGGCAGAAGGTTAAGGAATATACGTGATGAAACTGCACACGCTGAAGTTTCTACAGTACACAGTCTGAGGATAAAAAACTATTGCATTGCTTATGATAATAAGAGAACGGCCTGACCTGGGGGCTCTATGGCACTTTGAAACACAAGCTTTCATCTTCGCACCTGTTCAGTACCTGAAGGGCTGCGCGCAGTAACTTTGCTTTAAAATGCAGCTAAAATGGCCACATGTGAAATATATAAAGAGAACAAAATCGCACAGAGAAACAGTAACAGACGTATCCACCGGTATTGTGTTATTGTGAATAGGGGATCTCAACAAAGAGTGTAAAAATGAATCAGTGTTTTTTAAATAATGTTAGTTTAACTACCACATGCGTTACAGCACAGAATATTAAGATCATTTGTTGCACTAAGTAAAGCCTGTTTTCTGTTCACACAACAGGTATGTTTTAAACTCTATCTAATTTAAGGTGGTGATCATCTGTGGCCTGTGTTGTTGCTCACGGTGTTTTTATGATGTTTCATTAATAATGCATTTACAGAAGCTGTTCACAGAACTGTTTTATTAAAAGCCAATTCCAGACAATTATCATAAATCACAAATGCATCGTCTGCTGATATTGCGATATCAATATTATGAAAACTAAGCAAATCAAAACAAAAAAAATCATTTTTTTTCATGCTGTCAGTATTGGTGTCCTTGGATGATGCTATAATGACAGATCTAAAGACATTTGCAGCATTTATTGACAAACGTAGTTGAAAAAGTCAGGATGAGAACAAACAGAAATCAAACAATCCAGGTAGGTAGACAGGTAAGTAATCTCAAAATACCGCTTACAGTTGTCAGCCGGAGCAAAAAGTAAATGTAATGGGCGAGTATATAAAGAGTTTCCTTATAAGGGAATGGCCACCTGTGGTGGGCGTGGCCCAGGTACGGCATCATGGGAGTTGTAGTTCTTAATATTCGGGAGAGGCACCCGCTGGTGGCGATGGGAGACAGACACACTTCTCCTGTATTTAATCTGTATTAAATATATGCCGACAGGACTAAATGTGTCGTTCATAAATAGCTGGGAACGATGCGGAAAACATTAAGTGTATGTTATTTTGATGGCTACAGCAGTATCAATTTTATGCTCAAACAGTCACCGGGGCTGTTATAGTCTTTCACTACTAGAAAAGGTTTTTATGACGTTAAAGTCTTTACACTTTGTGAAGCTCTAGACCATAAAATCAAATTAAAAGCCCATATACACAGCTACCAATTTTACATCATAAGGAGCTAAATGTAACTTTACATCAGGTATAACAAACGTTTAAAACTTTATTTTGTACGTTTTCAGAACGTTCAAAACATTGTTGTATTAAAGTCATTGCTTGGTTATATAAACGTTACTCAAACATTCATTCTGTATTGTTTTTAAAACGTTCCACTAACAACATAAAAATGACTTTACTGCAACATTACTGCAAGAGCGTTTTTGAGAACTTTTAGAGAATGTTAGCCAACACTCTACGAACGTTCACTGTTAGCCGTGTCTTTGCCTGACCCAATGTTATTTTTTATTATTATTTAGGATTAAAATATAATTAATAAAGTAAGAATAATCAGTTTAATAAGATAACAACCATAAACCACATTTAAGGCAACATTTAATTCACTGTCATCAAGATATTCTCAATGTGTTTGACAAATGGCCGAATGATAAATGGCTACAGGAAAACAGAGCTCTCTCTCTCTCAGAGCGCTGATGACTGGATATTTATCTTTCACAGACATGTTCTTCGATTACTGGAATAAAGCAATTGAACTGAATGAAAACATTTCCTTCAGCACAAATCCTGAGGCTTACATGAATACAGATGCAGCTTAAAAATAAGGTTGAGCCCTCGTTGTACTCACTACATCAGACTAAAGGACAGTGGGTGAGACTGCAGCGTGAGCGACGCCTCAGTTAAGCTGTCTGGGTGATAAAGCTGATTTCTGCTAACGGCTGTGAGGGAGCACAGATAGCTGTAATCCTCTTTTAGAAGCGAGTTTCATTCATCTCACTTTGTTGTTATGGAATTGTCTGTTAGGGCCAGTATTAGCATTCTGCTTCTGACAAGCAACTATAGATATGCCCGGCAAACCTGCTGCTTTAATAGATATGCAAAACATTTAA
>JBAJNP010010507.1:0-12455 GCA_036877545.1 Yasuhikotakia modesta
GATGAGAGACCACAGCTATAAAAGCGAAGGTGGATTTGGGAAGTCTGTCGCAGCCATGTCCTGTCCGTTTGTACGCGAGCAACCCACTGCGGAAGGTGCAAGGGTGATAAGGAGAGTTTTCAGAACTCAACGTATATTGCGGGATAGACAGGATCCTTTAGCGCAACGCGACAGTGTGCTCATAGAGAGATATCGTTTTTCCCGTGAGGGTAAAAGTGATGGAGTGTTATGCAAAACCTCCAAAAAAATACACAATGTCAATAAGTCAGCTCCAGTCTGAGGTTCAGCAGGACATCAAAGCTGTTCAACAAGCATTCCAAACAAGCCACAATCACATAACGTCAGAACTCAAACAGTGTGTTACTCAAACTGACAAATTTGCCAGCAGTTTGCAAGAACTGTGGATAAAGTGGAGAAAGGATTTCAAAGTGTCAAGAAGGAAAGTGAGGAACAACAAAAGTTAAGTTTTCTGGTACCACCACCCATTCCTAGCACCACCATGTCTCATTCCCTTCCATACAATTCTGCTCCAGTGACTCCTCCAGCTTCTTCCTCCTCTCTTCCAACATCTGTGGTTAAAAGTGATCACATAAAATTAACTTTTCCTACTTTCGGAAGACCTTCAGATGATGCAGACCCTCTATTGTATTTAACTAAGTGTCAGGATTTTTTGGCCCTACATCCCCTAATGGATGCAGACATTCTCGCTACTTTCCGTACTGTTACATGGAACAGCACGAGACTGGTGGGAAGTCAGGCGGTTCAATATAACCACGTGGGATGAATTTGAGGCTGCATTTTTATCTGCTTTCCTGTCCGAGGATTACGAGGACGAGTTGGTTGAACGTGTTCATATTAGACGTCAGGAAGACACAGAATCGATACGAGACTTTGCATTCTCCTACAGAGCTCTCTGTAAAAGATGGAAGATGGATCTGACTGAGGTTGAAATTGATTTTAAAGAATTCATCAAGGAATTGGTGAAACTAGGTCATCAACTGGAAAAAGATTATGAACAACAGCTTCGATATGAAAGTTGAATAGGTTCCAAGCATCCACATACAGCCACATTGCAAAGAACAACTGCAAGTCAACCTCCTGAGAAAATCCCCGTTCAGTGCTGGCGATGTAGAGGACAGCACCCACCTGGTCCACACTATAACTCTCCACAGTCACCTCAGACTTCTGGTTCACGGTATCCATCCGGTGGCAAGCATCCTTATAAATCGAGTGGTCAACCTTCAACCTTTTTCAGCCAGGTGTGCAAATGCAAGTGTGCCACCAGCTGTTGAATCTTTACATTGCAAACTCAAGAAAACCAAACAAAGCCTTTCTCTATTAACTTCTATTCCTCCCTCAGCCCCTCTGCTGACCCTACAGCAACCTTATGGTTTAGATAAGTCATGTATCAGAAATATTGTGGATGAAGCATACTTACCACCAGAGGGAAAACAGCAATTGCTCCACATCCTGGAAAGTAATTCTCAGGTATGCACTCTCCGCACTGGACACACTGATGTTTTACAACACCATATTTACACCACTTGCCAGGTACCTATCAAGCAAAGACCTTATTGTTTGTCTCCTATTAAACAACTAGCCATGGAAGAACAGCTTGAGGAGATGTTAAGCCAAGGCATAGTTGAACCATCCCACTTTGGCTGGGCTTCACCAATGGTCTTGGTACCTAAAAAAGATGGAACTTTTAGATTCTGTGTGGATTACAGGAAGGTAAATTCTGTAACTGAGAACGATGCTTACCCTCTTAATAATATCACATCCTGGAATCACTCTCTGGTGCTGCCATCTTTTCCACCATTGATTTGAACAGTGGCTATTGGCAGGTGACTTTGGACCCTGACAGCAAAGCCAAGACTGCTTTTGTCACTCCTGCAGGTCTCTATCAATTTAATGTTATGCCTTTCAGTCTCAAGAATGTGCCTGCCACATTCCAGAGACTCATGGAAACAGTCTTGGGGAATCTAAGAATGAGTATCCACAGTATGCTTTGTTTATATTGAGGATATCATTATTTACTCACCTTCAATAAGTCAGCACTTCAGTGACATACAGACTGTACTCCACAGTTTGGAAACTGCTGGTCTCACCATCAATTTAAAGAAAAGCAGGTTGTCTTCAAGAAATCACATTTCTGGGGCATGTAGTCAATTTACAAGGCATTTCAGCAGACCCAAAAAAAACACAGTTCCTAGAAACTTGAAGGAAGTCCAGAGATTCCTTGGTTTGGCTATATGGTACCATCAATTTGTCCCAAATTCAATCAAAGATTGCTGAGCCCTTAACTCACTGAAAAAAAGGGACATCAATTTCAGTGGACAACTCAGTGCCAGCAAGCATTTGAACAACTGAAAGCTTGCCTTGCATCCCCACCTATCCTTGGCCATCCTGACTTTCAGCTCCCTTTCATTGTGTACACTGATGAGAGTGACACTGGTTTAGGTGCCATTCTAGCACAACGAAAGGACCGGGGCAAGGAAGAGGTTGCTTATGCTAGCAGAACCTTGACTGGGGCTGAAATAAATTACGCTGCAACTGAAAAGGAACGTCTGGCAGTTGTGTGGACCCTTGAAAAATGGCAACATTACCTGGAACATCGACTCTTTACAGTTGTTACAGACCATTCCGCGCTGCAGTTGGTCATGAGTTCGACCAAAACCACAAGCCATCTTATCCGTTGGGTCTTGCGCCTGCAAAAATTTGATTTTGTTATTGAGTATCGAAAAGGCAAACTCAATGTGGCTCCAGATGCTATGTATCTAGATCTTTACCAACCTCCAGCTGCAATCTGTACACCAGCAAAAAAGATCTAGAACTACCATCGTCTGATGATGTCTTGTGAGAAGAACAACACAATGACCCAGAAGTTATAAAACTGCCCCAAGCTGTGGCAGAGAATGGTACTAATCTGGAGGATCAATATAAAATAATTGAAGACAAACTATATCGAAAATCATACCTTGTGAATAATCACTTGCACTACAGAGTCTACATTCCCAACAGTCTTCGTCCCTCTTTTCTGCAGCACTACCACTCCAGCCCCCTCTGTGGACATGGAGGGATTTACAAAACCTACAAGCGTCTCCAAGAAATAGCATTTTGGCCAGGTATGTGGCCCGACATGAAAAGCCATGTGAGAACCTGTGAGAAATGTCAAACTGTAAAAAACGACAATAAAAAACTTGCTGGTAAAATACAGCAAACCACCACCACCCACCCAAATCAAATGCTGGGAGTTGACATCATGGGTCCACACCCACGAAGTACCAACCAACATGAGTACCTGAGTACAACATGAGTACAAAGCCCCCCCCCCTCCCTTTGGAGATTGGGCGGCCACCACCGTTACAAGGATTTACATGTTTCTCAATGGTAAGTTATTTGTGATGTTTGTTTGAATGCTTTCAGCGTTACATGCCCACAAAGTTCGCCCGTCATAATAAAGTTTCAGCCACTACATCCATTTGGATATTAATCCTTTGCATCATCATCCTTTGCATAGTTTCATGTAAAACTGTTTATGAACGGAGGCTTCAGGTTTGGGTGTTAATCTTGGGCTGATGGGCGCATCTGCCCCGTTTACAGTATAAAGTCAAGAATTAAAATTAGCTTGACAGTATAACTGGACCAAAGGTTTATCATTATTGAATGCTGTACATTCGCCTGAGCCATACAGTCACTGTCATAATGAATAACACTCAAGAGAACATAAACGTATAACAATATATATAACAAACATATATCTTTATACTTACTATATTTATTTTAACATATACCATGGCTGTTTGTCACTCAGAGAAAGGGACAGGTAGACCCAAGGTGACCCATTAACTATTAGTGTGTAATGAGTCTAATCCACATTTGGTTGAACAAAACAGAATAAAGAGAGTAAGAAAGTACATCACTGCAATAACAAATTTTATTAGTTAAGCAAATCAGGCAGACATCATTTTGAATCATACCCAGAACAAATGTATTAAAATGTACTAAATACCATTCTCCTTTCTCACCATGTCTTGTAGGCAATGCAGATTTTCATCTTCATCTTAACATATTCAACGTCCTCTTCAAATTCACAATGAAGTCTTCAAATCAATCACTGTTCAAATCAATGGTTTAAAAGATGGCAGCACCAGAGAGTGATTCCAGGATGTGATATTATTAAGAGGGTAAGCATCGTTTTCAGTTACAGAATTGACCTTCTTGTAATCCACACAGAATCTAAAAGTTCCATCTTTTCTAGGTACCAAGACCATTGGTGAAGCCCAGCCAAAGTGGGATGGTTCAACTATGCCTTGGCTATACATCTCCTCAAGCTGTTCTTCCATGGCTAGTTGTTTAATAGGAGACAAACAATAAGGTCTTTGCTTGATAGGTACCTGGCAAGTGGTGTAAATATGGTGTTGTAAAACATCAGTGCATCCAGTGCGGAGAGTGCATACCTGAGGATTAGAACAGTGGGACACTAAATTAACTCTGTTTCGGTGCTGTGGTCCACAGCTTGTGATGAAACGGGGCCGTTTGGGGGGTCGGGTCTGTAAACTGTTTTCTGTTACGTTTCATTTTCGTGAGGAGGGGGTGAGTGAGAGGCTTATTGCGCAATAAGCCCCAGCATTTCAGCCTGAGCCGTTTTCAGGCACTCATTTTTAAAACTTTTAAAAATACTTTTTACATTTTTTAGAGTGGTTCAAAATGTCTGGAACTTTTCCTATGTTCTTTTTGGCGGGTATACTGCCATTTTCCATTTAAGACTAGAAACATTTTGATTTTGACTCTAGGTCCCCTTTAAATAAAACCCTCGAATACTGACAAGCTCTTTTTCGTCACTTTATTTCTCTATTCACATCTCAAACTCTTCTCTCTCGCATTCAAAATAAAAGTCCCCATAACAATAGGCACTCTACCATAGGGCATTTCTGACACAAAATAAAGTTGTATTTAATTTTTAGCTCTTACACTACTTCCCACTTATGAAAAGAAACATCCTGGTTTCTGAAAATAAAAGCAACAAAATCATACATTTGTAACAACATAAGTGTTCATCCAAATCATGTTAATTTCTAACACAAAACACTTTCAGGTACAGAAAAAAACAATTCCAAAGTTCCAACAGCAGTAAACTTTTAAAACATACAACAAATAACTTGACAACTTTGACATTATTCCACTGTGTTTTCTGTGAAATCCCATACTCAGGAATGCATCAGCAAATGGATAGGAAAACTATAGAGATGAATAAAAACATTATGATTCCCTTTAACAGATTGGAAGATGCACAGAACATCCTGACCTAGTTTTTGTGTCCTCTTCTGGTTTTTCATAAGGGATTTCTACTGGCAAGTTAGCTCTAGACCCCTCAGAAACATCCTGCACAAGAGGTAATATATCATCCCTCTCTTGCATCACTTCAATGGGTCTGACATACTTGGGTACCAAAGAATCTCAAAAAACTTAAGATCTGGACACTGATAGCCCTGTAAACGAAGGGCCCATATATCAACCCATATGAAATCATCAGGCTAATAAGCTTTATGGCGGATATGGTGGTCATAGAAATGCTTTTGCTGTGCTCTAGCTGTCTGGATATTGTCTGCAACAGTGGTGAAAGCAGAACGTAATCGGCCAAGCATAGGATGTGCATAGTTATTTGAGGTTTCTGGAGTAGTTCTAGAAATTGCCATGGGAACACCAAAAGAAAATCAGCAGTCGAGCTTCACGGACATGTACCAAGAAAAATGTGTGTGTTTGGTTGATGAATGAACACCTGTATTGTAAGTAAATTGCAAGCTGATCTTTTTAGCTTTATTGGCACATTTCACCATATCGTCCGACATAGCATGATATGGTGATGTCCTTGTTTTATAAATCTCAAGTAGAGAACACAGTTCCTTCAGAGTCAAACTACCGCCCCTGGTCAGTGTGTAAACTCTTGGGCACTCCATGCTGGACCACATAGTTTTCAAACAAACTCTTAGCAAATGGTTGTTGCACGTTGATCAGCAACTGCATAAAGGTTGAGATATTTTGTGAAATAGTCCATTACTGCAAGAACATAACGGTTCCCTTTCTGAGTAACAGGCAGATCAGCAGCAATTGTCTGAAAAGGCAAGCTTGTAATTATGTTTTGCATTGGTGCCTGCTGTTATACTTGGATGACATTGTGGTCTTTTCATATTCAGTAAGGCAGCGTTTAATGCGTGTAGAGTTTGTTTTGGGTCAACTAGAGTTGGACGGGTTAAAAGCTAGGCTGGAAAAGTGTTAGTTGTTCCGGAAAGGTATCTAGGGCATATCATTTCTGTGGAGGGGATGTCTACTGACCCAAGTAAAGTTTTGGCAGTGTCACAGTGGAAGCGTCTGGAGGCTGTTAGGGAGTTGCGTTCATTCCTTGGCTTTGCGAGCAACTATCGCCGCTTTGCAAAGGGATTTGCCAAATTCACAGCCCCTCTGCATAAGTTGGTGGCAGAGTTTGCTGGTGCAAAGCCCCAGAGACATGATTTGGAGGGTTTTGTCGCTGCCTGGACTGACGAGTATCAACAGAGTTTTGATGGGCTGAAGGATAAGCTTACGTCATCGCCAGTCCTTGCTTGTGCAGACTTCTCTCGCCCCTTTATTTTAGAATTTGACGCTAGTTACAGAGGTCTACGAACAGTTCTTTCCCAGGAGCAAGAGGGTAAGGTGCGACCCATTGCTTACGCTAGTCGTAGTCTTCGGCCCACTGAGCACAATATTAGTAATTACATTTCTATGAAGTTAAAATTTTGAATGATGCCCTTTCCAGACAGGATCCATCTGGGTGGAGTGAACTAGGATGTGTACAGTTTGGTACTAGGGTTCCCGCTGAAGTGCAGCAGTCTTTGGCTCCATCAGTCACCCAGTCTGCTTTTTTGTTTTCCAAGTCCTTGCGTTAGTGATATAAGGGCATTACAGGGGCTGACACAGTCCTTGGAGAAGTCGTGCGATTCTGGGAGAAGTCTTTTCCCAGCACAGAAGAATGTTGGCAGCTCTCCAAGTCGGCTTTAATTCTGTTCCGCCAGTGGGACCAGCTAGTTGAGCAAAATGGGGTAGTTTGTTGCTGTATCTTCCGTTCAGATGGGGGGAAGAGGTGTTACAGGTACTACTTCCACAAACCCTGTGTAATGAGGTGTTAACTATGTTGTATTAGGAACATGGACATCAAGGGATAGAGCATACTATAGAATTGGAGAACTGCGTTGTTACTGGCCAGGTATGATGGTTGATATAACTCAGTGGTGTCGACACTGTGAACAGTGTCAGGTAGCGAAGGACACGCAACCTGTTGCTCATAGCTTTGTGGGCCATTTGTTGGCACCTAGGCCTAATGAAATTTTGGCAATCGACTTCACTGTGCTAGAGCCTACACAGGCCGAGATAGAGAATGTCTTGGTGATGACCAAAGTTTTTACTAAATATAGCCTGGCTGTTCCTACTTGGGACAAGTGCGCCAAAACTGTTGCAGGAGTGCTAGTTACAGAGTGGGTGTACAAGCTCCCCCAGGCAGTAGGAGAGTTAGCATCTGATACCCATTCAGGCCTTATTTTTAGTTCTGTATCTGCTCTTTTTAGACCTTGGGATTAGGTTTATTGTCGGGGTGTCAATAAAATAAATTGGCATGTTGGCTCTTATAGTTGTTTATGGTGGTTGCTGTGAGATGTGTGAGGTTTATAATTGGCAACACACACAGGCATGTGCCATTTCCAGGTTGCTGCCTCTTATTCCAGGTCAGTGAATGTATGTGCATACGCTGTGGTTTGGCCCAGTGCTTTTCTCCACCTGCATCCCGTCTCCACCTGTGGCTCTTCTAATTTGGTTTTGCTGTCTGACAAGTAGAGCGCATAGAAGTTTTTCGCTGGATGGTCTTTTTACCTGCGATGCACCACTTCCCTCAGTATGTATTATTAACTGAGGTTGTTTTAGTACTATCTGGCTGGTCTACAATGTTATTTTTAGTGCTGTGTAATGGCTGGAGGAGGCAGACAATGACAACCAATGGCAATTTGAGTGAATGTGCCTAGCAGTTTTCTGGTAAGATAGCATTTAATAAAGCTAGTACACACAGTGTGTGTATGTTTGAGTGTATGGTGTCAAGCCCTCTTCAGAAGATTCGCTTTGCCTGGGTGTTACATTTGTTTTCTTTCTTTGTTTGCTGGTGTGGAATCATTATTCTTTTTTTTGTTCTGTTGGAACCAACAGATTCTGTTTTATTTTATTATTTGTGATTTGTGTTGTTATTTTGGTTTTGTTTTTTGTGTATAGAATTGTTTGAGGTTCTGGGCAAACCAAGTGGCCAGATAATAAACTTGTTTTGTGTCATTTTGCTATGTTTATTTGATTTGTTTGTTTTTTTTGGTTGTCTCTATGATTTTGGCTTTTTGTTTGTGTATTTGATTTATTCCACCAAATTTGGTCCCATAAATCCTTGTGGTATGCCTGGGTTGCTGAGCTGGGCTGGCTAGGGTACCAGTTTGGTTCTGTATTGTCAATCTTCTTCTTATTATTATTATTGTAATTGGGGTTTTTTGTTTGTTTTGTGAATTTCCTGGAATTGGGATAGCTTGTGTTAATTGTTTTGTTTGTGTGTTTTTCTTTAGGAGCTGCAGGCCTAGATAGGGCAAGCGAGTGTGGCTGTACTCCTTGTGGTGTTAGGGATTTGCACCAATTGCTGTGGCATTGCTGTGTTCACAGGCACTTCTTGTTGGTGTGAGTATGTGTGATTTGGAAGAACCACTCTTTTGCCCAGTTCGCTTTATAGTTAAGGCTGTAGCTGATTGAATTGTGTCTGTGTGTTAAGAGGGATGTGTATTTTATTGAAGATCACTGTCCAGATTTTATCCAGATTTTATGTTAGTCCCCAGTCAGCTTTTCATATACATTGCATTAGGGATTCGGCAGCATATAACCATATAACCTTTTGGTGCTTCCTGTGAATTGTTGGCCATTTTCATATGAGTCAATCAAAGCCCTAAAACAATCATAGGACTAAGGTTTGAACCTATTTGATGAAGTGGTGAGAGGAAAATTAATGATAACCAAGCCTTTTTGGGTGTGACCCCTACTTTGTCTCCATGACAATGAAGTTGCCAGAAGGAATGTAATATGCTGGTTGGATGGATGGTTGGGACTCATGTCTGGGGTGATTACTTTGCTGTCCTTTGTTGTCACCTGAGTGCTTTGTTTCCATTTGAAGAACTGGAACCCTCAAAATGATTATAAATCTATGTTAACTTTCAGACTTGTCAGACTAATCAAGTTAACTTTGTGAACTTTTAGGCTAATCAAGTCAGACTTGATTACTGCCGCGCCCAAGCAATACGTGTAGACTTGTGCTCATCATCATCTTTGCACAAACATTGAACACAGAGAATGTAAGGGGCAGACAGATTGTCAACCCCGGAGAACCTGATCTTCTGAAGTTGAATTAAACTAATCTGTAATGACTAATAAATGTGTGTGAAGAGAACCAGCCTGCCGAACACAAAAATCACTTAGTGGCACACCCCTAGACAGTTCTTTGGATGATGCTAGACTCCTGGTACTCCTGGAATTCTGGATCCTAGACCCCTGGTGGCCTTTCCTATTTCAGTGACTCATGCAGTGCAGGACAGAATGTTTGAAACATCATCAGTTGACTGACAATAACTGGCACCCTAAGACTATACAGTAGTGTGGTCTAAAGTGCAAAATGGCATTAACATAGCTGGAGAAAAGTTTAAACTGACATGTTTTGCAGTATTTTTTTGCTAATTTAGGGCCTGTCATATCCATTGTATAAACAGGAGCACAGAGGATGCAGTCTCCATAGTGTTGCACTCTGTACTCACAAACTTTCGGTTCTGGTGTGCCATAGGGCAAAAGCACTCTAGGGCTCTACTGTTTTTAGATATTAGATCGCCACTCAATTTGGACTCTCTGCGCAGTTCGAGTGATTTCGAGCTAGTTCAACTTTTTCACTGTGCACCTACCTTTGTTTACACCCACTCCGACGAAAGAGTAAAAAGCACAAGAGGGGCAGCCATCCCGACTGAACTCATAAAAGGACTTTTAATCCTGCTCTTCTGAGTATTCTCCTGGCAAATGTTCAATTGCTGGTCAGCAAGGTAGACAAGCTTGAATTATGCTTGAATTATGTTTCAGTGCAACATTAGGAACTGCTGTCTGTTTGCATTCACTGAGACATGGCTAGATGCTACTGTTCCAGACACATCTGTTCCTTCTTGCCAGACACACTGGACCCTCTCCAGGTTGCATATAGGAAAAATAGATAGACTGATGACACCATTGCTCTAACCGTTCACAATGTCCTCACACATATGGATAAGAATAACACTTGTGTGGATGCTGTTGATTGATTACTGAATTGAAATGGTTGCCAATTATTGAATTTCTCATCCACACTTACCCTGAGCACAGGAGCCCCACAGGGCTGTGTTCTCAGCCCCCATCTTTACTCTCTGTTTACACATGACTGTGTTGCCAAACACAGTTCCAACATCATCTATACATTTTCTGATGACGCATCAATCCTGGGTCTCATCACAAACGGAGATGGGCCTACAGAGATGAGGTTAGAGCACTATAATAGTGGTGCCACAACAACCTCTGCCTCAACGTCAGCAAAACCAAAGAGATGTGTCCTACAAGAAGACACAGGAGGTCAGCCACGCCCCCTTTTTTCCCCTACATTCTGCAGTGAAAAGAGTTAAGAACATCAAGTTCCCTGGTATGCATCTCTCTGACGACCTGTCCTGGTCTCTGCACACCACATCAGTAGTTAAATCCGCACGCCAGCAGCTCTATTTCTTATGGAAGCTCAAAAGCTTTGGTCTCCCTTCCAATATCCTTACAAACGTTTAGAGATGTACCCTTAAGAGCATCCTAACAGGTTGCCTTACTGTATTTTATGGCAGCTGCTCTCTCCTCAATCACAAGGCCCTTCAGAGAGTTGTGAAGACAACTGAAGTCATCATCAGCAACAAACTTCTATCCCTTCAGGACATCTTTCATCTGCGTTGTCTGAGGAAGGCATGAAAAATCACAACTGACCGTAGTCACCCAGCACACAGTCTGTTTATCAAACTACCATGATACCGGAGCATTCAGTCCAGAATCAGTAGGTTGAAAAACAGGTTCTACCTGCAGGCTATTAGAACCCTTAATAAACTGTAAAAAAATTTCTCTAAAACCTTGCATACTTCGCACAACGACAGCACACTACTTTCAAATCATAATCTGCACCTGCACCTTATTTGTGTATTTTGTATTTTTGTAACATTTTTGTAGTTGTTTTTTGTTATTGTACTGCTATTGTTATTGTATATTTATATTTTGTATCTTGTATTTTGTGTTTTTGTGATGTTATTGTACTGCTGTAGACTGCCTAAGCCTCACAAACAACATTTCAATGTTCACTGTCACTGACACTTAAACATGTTACAAATAAACTTGAAACTTGGACAATAAAAACACCTATGCACAAATGCTGTTTGAGGAATTTAGCTCAGCATTCAATACTGTCATCCCCTCCAAGTTAATCACTAAACTTGGAGACCTGGGCATCAACACACCCCTTTGCAATTGGATTATGGATTTTCTGACTAACATGCAGACCCCAGCATGTTAGGTTAGGCCACATCTGCCCCATTACCATCACACTCATCAACGGGGTACCACAGGGCTGTGCTGCGCCCTTTCCTCTACTTCCTCTTTACCCTTGACTGCAGGGCCTTAAATTGATCTAACACCATCGTCAAGTTCGCAGACTATACTGATTCATTTCAGGATGGGGATGAAAGATTGACACCCAAGCCTGAGTAGACGATTGCTCTGGACTGGAAGCTAAGTTAAAAGCGGAGTTCCATCACCAGAACAGCACTACCAAGAGTAGACAACCTTAGTCCTCCTAGGACATCTGGGAGCAAGGCTATGCAGGGAAAAGCATACAGACATTTGTTAATTACTGTCTGTAATTAACAAATGCACTTTTTTTGTGCACATTTAGTACAACTGAGATTTTTATTTATATTTGCTTGTGGATGAAGTTGACCATTTAAATGAGCGCAATTGCAGTTTTATAGTTACAATTTTTAAAACACACACACATACAACTGAATTAATTGTACACTGAGTTGCTTCAATAAAATTTCCCTCAATAAAATATAGAGGAAGATGATGCAAAATAAATGAGTAATCTGGGCCCTTGGTTTAAAGGACAAACTGTCACAAACTCAGTTCCTGTGGCTCCCTTTATTGCCCGCCAGTGGGATCCCTCACCTGAGTGCTAGTGGACTACATCTCCCATCAGCCCCAAACCTAGTTACGCCCCTATTCGCTGGCGGCCATTTTGCAATTGGTGCCTCGCCATATACAGGTCCTTTTCAGAAAATTAGCATATTGTGATAAAGTTCATTATTTTCTGTAAT
>JBAJNP010010508.1:0-16300 GCA_036877545.1 Yasuhikotakia modesta
TGCAGTGGCAGGGCTGAGAATGTCACAACATGTAAAATCCAGCCGGTGCAGCTAAAAACATCTGCAGTCTCATTATTGTAGAATGTTTTGGGTTTGGTCTCGCTTTGATGACATCACAGGCAGCCATGATGTTTTGATTGGAGGAGAATAAAAAGACAGGAAGTAATGTGTGTTTACATAAAAGTCTGCTTATGTAAGTGTAGGTGTCAAATTCTGCAGCAGTATTTACTCAGTCATTTTTAAAGGGCACTTAGCTGCATGGTGTGAACATTTTTATCACTTACTATAAACAAGCCTGTATCTACAAGACTATACAAATGATCAACAGTAACATGATATCATGATCTGGACACAATATCAGTGCGTCATTTATTTCTTCATTTCCTCTCAGGAGAATTCTGACATTATTCTGATATATCACATCATGTCTGCAGTTCACAGGTCAAGAACTGTAGCAGGAACATCTGAACAACTTTAAGTGTTTCTTCTGAACACCATCAGCAGTTCTAATGAGTCTTTACTAAAGCTTTCAAGACAGTATGTAGATTCTAATCCCAACAAAGATCTGATGGGGAAAGGCCAAGAGGAGCATAATGTTAAACATTTCTCAAACGTTTGAACCTGCTGGCCCAGCAATGCATTATCAAACTCTTTAAATCAATGAGAACTTTATGATTCATTTATTTGCAAACAGGCTGAGAAACCACTGAAGATCATTTAGATGAATGAGACCCTCTGATGTGCACCTGTTCTGCACCCATCTTCTCCATTACTCTGTATCCACAGGTGTGTTTACTGTTTACATCTGAGACACTGAGGTTCAGAGGATATAAAGTTTCATTTTCAATGATAAACAAAGCAAATCCACATTCCTTCCTGCAAAGAAAAATATTTAACCTCAAAATCAGGCTGTTCTGCAGGTCTGAGGTATCTGATGAAAGACATTTAAAACAGTTTGCTAAAAACTGCAGAACATCAAAGCAGCATGAGTCCCTGTCAAACTGAAGACATGAAGATCACACTGCTGTAAACACCATCTCGGTTTCTCAGAGACAGCTTAAAGAACATGTTTAGGTTTCACTAGTGTCTCCCACAAACATTTGCTAAACATGCTTATCAAGTGATGTATGTCTTTGGCTAATTCATTTCTGCTGCATCATGTTTATATGATCATATACCCTGAATGTCAGGTTTAATATGTAAAAGTAAAGATGTAAAGATGTGACTCTGGGTTGAACGCAGCACAAGTCTTTGATTTGTGGTGGGTTAAAAACTGTCAGCTACAGGAGGGCAAGGCCAAGCAAGAGCCAGGTGTGATGAATGACATATTACTAGCATTGAAGAACAGAATTTCTCCAAGTCTGACTGCTTGACGTGCTTGAGGAACATTTATATCAATATCAAAGGCTGCGGGACACAGGGCTGAGCTCTGGCCCAGCTGTGAGGGCGTCTCAGCTGCCAGGCAGCGAGCACCAATTAGCCCAAACCTGCCAAGAGCACATCAGCCCACTGACAGATCCACAGTCAGCAGAACGAATCAGAGTGAGCGCTGCACTCACTAATGCAGACCATTCCTACTGACCTCAGGACAGTGTCAGGGTCAACAGACTGTCCCTCATCTAAAACAATCAGCCCCCATTTTATCAACATCTACTTCTAAGGCAAACAGTGCAGCACGTGATTAATGACATCCAGTTACATACAATGTTCAGTGTGTGTGTTCAGTTTACACATTCTGTTCATGTAACTCATTCCAGCTAGCAACAGGTTAACAACCATTCAAACCCCTGAGAAAATGCACAGCAACGGCCTGGCAACCAGCCACAACACCTAACACCACAGTGTTTAGCTAACTCACATTAACTCAAATATTAAAACACAGGCAGCTGTCATTTTTGCCACATTCCAACAATTATGAAAAATAACTTTCAAGATATTCTGAACTCATGCTGAGACTTCATAGCAACACGAGTCCCACGACTGCTAGCTTATTTTCTAATACATTCTGTCAAAACAAATTTTAAATCATGTACTGAAAGCCTCTCTCCCCATTAAGCTGTTTATAGCTCATTTCCACTCACTGCATATAATTCAGGAACGTCGTTTGGTTGGAGTGATGTTACAGAAATAAGAACACCAAAGCATCTTCTGTAATTGATGGATAATCCTTGGCAGAAATAAGCAGTTTGAGCAACACTGAACAGTTTGTTCTTTGATTTTGGAAGTAGAGTCCACCACCTGCTCCTTTTGGACTGAGATGCTAATATGTCTGACAGAGATTAAGGCTTAATTGAGTCGATGGATGATTTATCAACTGTAACTTTCATTGGTTGAGATATTTTTCCGTACTTCAGTCCAGCTCCCAAAGTTTGAGAGGTAATACATCTTTTAAATGTTTCTGAATTCTGACACTTAAATCAATCTGATGCTGAAAAATATGAGAAGGAGAAAAAAAAGCGTTTGATGCTACTGAGTTAACAGTGTAGAAAGTTGCATCATTAGCAGTTGAAGATTTGCCAGATACAAGTAAACAGAAAATCTGTTGTTTATATTGTGCAATTTATTGTTGAGTCTGTTACAAGATAATAAAAGAAGTTTGGAAGTTTTTGGGAGCATTGAGACGCTGTGTTTTAATCTCACAGACTGTTCTGAAAATCTTACAGGAAAGAGCAACTCATTCACACATTTATTCAACGGCCTGTCTGCCCCTCTGAAGCCACCAAAACTAGTTTTTATATTTAAGTAATATGTGAGTGGTGGTGTGTGGTTGCCAGGGTGTTGCCATGTGGTTTTGTGGCTACAGTGATGTGGATGTTTCTTACTGGCCAAGTTGCTCCGGTTCCTGGTTTAATAATGAACTTCTATCATTCACCCAGAAAACATCATAATTCAGATTACAGAAGAAGTAACACTCTTTCTCAGCCTGATTCTGAGGACTGACCGACATGACACCGAGACGTTAAAACACAACACCCTCCAGACATCATGCTGTCTTCTAAATCCTCCGTTTCTGTCTCTCAGCCATATATTCTTTATTTCATTGCTGTTAAACTCTCTCTTAAAGCACTTCCTGTCAGAGATGGGCGTTGTTTTATGTGACAGAGCTTTAGAAAACAGATGTTGCTTTAAATTCTGTGGGGTTCTGAGAGAACAGCTCAGATGGGTTTGTGTCACTAAGCAGCTGAAAGCCAAAAAGCAGCTCTTATCTTTGATTGTGACATGGAGAGGACACAGATCATTTGCATAAAAATTGCCTGGTGGAGGCACAGAGCAGAGCACTGGCCCAGCAGCTAAGATGTTGCCACCTGCAGCTGGAATATGCAAGTGAAGAGATTAACCTGCAGTTATTGGAACCTTGACTGAGAACCTCTGCAGAGCTCATAACAAACTAATGCATGAAATAGCTGAGAGGAGCCTTCATTCTGTAGAATAATGAAACGTGTCTGTCTGCCACCGTCAGGTATGTCAGACCTCCTGTGAACTGGTCTGGTTGAGTTACTATCATTTATCTCTCTCTCTCTCTCTATCTCTCGTATGTGTTTGACACAAGACCACTATCTCTCTTTACCCTGAGAATCATCTGTGTATAAGCTGTTAGGACAAACTGTGTCTGAGGTTTATATAAAAATAAATATAACTTTATAGAAATATAAACCTTTAAATTTTGTCTGTTATTTGACCCTTGATAGAACCTTCAACAAAATTACCTTCTCCACACATCAAATAATCATCTGTGATTAAACCAAAATGACAGATAATAAATATTGTACAACTTGGCAAACACAGAGAAAGAGTTTTCATCTAAAGCTACACAATTGCTCTGTTTGATGATTTGAGGTTTACTGCCTTCATAAGCAGATGCCCTATACTGTACACACAACACTCTTTGTCCAAATATGTTTTTCATAATCTCAGTATCTTAAAATATAGTTTTCATAAGATATAACTAAAAACTACGTTTATAATCAACATTCTTCACATCTCACCCACCATCTTTGATGCTTTGTGGGATTGCGTTTCTCTGAAGAATACATGCAGCACACCTATAAGGCCTTAAAATGCTGTCTAGGTAGGCAGTTCACTAGGTTTTAGAATGGAGCTAATATGTCACTTTGTTGTGCACGTTACCGTACCTGCGGTTCTCTCTATCGCAGGCGTCAGACTGCAGCCTCTTGAAATACGGGGCTGTTTTTCTGCGGTACGCCATTAAAACATATTGTTTGGAACGAGTGGTGATGATGGCGATACGGCAGCTGATATGATACACAGCACAGCGAGACGAGGAGACATGAATAATGATAGAGGAGAAAATAGAGGAGGGGGTGCAGAGGGGGGCGCATACTTTTTTTCTCCATCTCCATCTGCCTCTCTTTCTGCCGGCCGGAGAGGAGCCTGATGTATTTGCTGCTTGGCTGCTCACAGCGATTGCTATCAGCCAAGCCCTGTCTGTGGAGGTAAACTCAACACGCATATTTTCTCCCTCCAACCTTCATAACATTTACTTTCAGGCCCTCAGATTTGGCGTGTGCACACACACATGCCTATTTCCTTCATAACAGTGTGCGATTTGAGAACATGTGACTGCAGCTTTGGCCTTACGGAGATGAGTACGAGATAAACTGATCGATTGAGGTGTAATGTAAAGCCAGGACCTCAGTTTGCGGTTGTGTTTTCTTGATAAGACAGACTGTGAAAGCCAATCACCACTCGCCTGCTACTGCACGCGAGAAACGAAATGTTAACTCTTCTGGCACATTTGAAGCGTCCAGATGGCGTTTCGAGAAACATTAATGTGGCTCCATATAACAAACTCAATAATCAGTTTGACTGACATAATATCAGTGTGCAAGCTACTGTTTTAAAGACGAGTCGTCAACAGTTAGTCTAACATTGAAATTCTCACTTCACGTGCCCCGTCAACACAACACTCAAGAAATGACAGATGGTGTTTTACTGTAAGTGCTGTTAAATGAGAGGAGTCCCTCTCGTGGGATACTTCACTGTCTCTCAATCACTTCACATGAAATATCTGTTAAAAACACATGTTCAGTTAGAGCTGTGGCCTAATGGTTTGAACACATGCTCCTGACGTGCTGAGCGATGGTGCTCGTGTGGGTCATGCGGGTTTGAGTTCAGGCTGGGTCTCTGATTTCATACTGTATATGGTGTGACTGCAGAAGACCATCTAACATTTCTGTACTGTCACACATGCTGTTTTACACACACACATGCACAAACACACACACACACACACACACACATATGCACAAACACACAGACACACACACATGCACAAACACACAGACACACACACATGCACAAACACACACACACACACACACACACACACACATATGCACAAACACACAGACACACACACACATGTACAAACACACACACACATATGCACAAACACACAGACACACATGCACAAACACACACACACACACATCAAAAGCACAAGCAGTGTCAAATCTGCCCGTCTCACGCTGCTGCTACAAGCTCAGGTCTGAAACAGTTTGACCTGTGAGTAGAGTGAGAGCCGTCCAAACAGACAGAAGGAGTCGGCTGAACAGCATGGCTGTGTTTGAGAGGTCAGATCTCCAGCGCAGAGGCTAACAACAGGCTCAGACTCCAGGGAAAAACAAGACCTTTAGATAACTGAAGCCCCCAGACTCTCCAACATGCGATAAGAGGCACTAAAAAACAGCAGCGAGATGAGGAGAAATAAGCTGCGATGAGTGTTAGTGTGTGGAGGTTTTAAAGCTGAAAGTTAAGAGAAATAATTCCTGGAATATGGCTTCTTACCATAAGTCACAGTGTCACAGTGCTAGACTCCACACAGGAGAAACAGTGAGACAATCTCAAGTTAAAACAAGGCAAGAAAACAACAAACTCCTCCTGGAAACCTCCTGAAACAAACTGACTGCTACTGAGCACAGTTACTATTTTTAAAGGCATTTTAGGCTGGTGAGTTTATCAAGACAGGGTTAATAATTGATATGGGGAACATTATCACAACACAGCTCTGTTAATAATAACATCTGTGATGTTCAGCAGTTATCATAACTCATGCTAGTGAATCACACGTCCTTGGATGAGATATTAAAATCACCTTTAACTCCAGCACTGATTCACTGACTCAAGCTTTTCAGACATTTTCTTTCTCAGTACCATTCAGTTAAAAAATATCCAAACATCATTAAAGCAACAAGCATTTACTTGAAAAGCAAGTAATTAAGTTTCATTTTCAGAGAAATTAAAAAAAGAAACTATTCTAAGAAACTATTAGCCAATGGGGTAAGAAAAATAGGATTTTTTGCCTTCCCCTTTCTAAACTACACAGCCATACAGAACATTTCTATGGTGGCTTAACAGTAACTGAAAATATTGAGCTGAGCCGGACTGTTGTTTTAAAAACATGGTGCATGTCACAAACATATGATGACACAACAATTGCAAGATGTGACCGTGACCCAATCTTCTCCAACAGGAAAGACTCACATGTTATTCCTAGAGCCTAATAAAATAATAACACAATGTCCAGTCATTTTGAGAGTCTGTCTGGTGTTTTTCTCAGATATAAACCACAGAGCTGAGGGCTTCTGAAGCCTCGGGGACGAGCGGTGTCGCGTCTGTGAGAGACTGTTGCAGCTCAGGGCTAAACTGTAGGGTATGTTTTAATGGGCACGTCTTTGTCAGGCCTGTGGTTGCTGAAATTGGGGTAAACAGTAACAACAGACGATAAAATCTGATTGGATGAAACTGATGGATTATACTTTACAGTAAAACACTTTATTTGTGTTTAACTTAAGGCACGCATCGACATTTTAACTACCTATATGTAGGGCTGTAAAAATGTACAAACCATTGCAATAGTCTAGCAACCACCAAGCAATGTGCTAAAAACACTCAGAACGCCAGCATCAACCATTAAAAATGATTACATTACAAAGCAACAGAAAAATGTAAAAATCGTATTATTATGTAAAACATTTATTTAAAAATATTCATAATAACACTAAATAGTGTTTTTAATTATTTATTGAACAGCTGCGTCTCTTATCAAACAGTTGTCACATTTATTAAAAGCAATAAGTACAGGCCACTTTTAAATCAGCACATTTAAATCTTCCTGAAGCTCCAAACCACCATTACAGTTAATCACGGCTGAACGCCCAGCCAAACCACCTACCCACAATCCCCTTTTCCTGAAGATCCCAGCTCTCACCTCACTAACTGCAGTTGGGACGGACCTCCAGCCCTCTCTCCCAGAGCCTGAAGCTCTGGCTCTCACCCCCACAGCCGCGCTGTGAGAACGTGAGGCGGAGCACAAACGCTCCCAGCACCTCCCTCTGTGGGAGCACGGCTGCAGGGCACCATTTCTCTCCGTCTCCTTAATGAGGCCCCATTTGCACCTCCTGTTCCCAATCCCAGACCACCAGGACCACCAATGCAGACAGAGTTTAGATGAAAATAAATACTGGAGTGTGTAACGACACGGAGGAATGACTGAAGCTACTGGAGGGATGAGATCTCTGGAAGAAATAATTAGAACGTCTGTGTTCTGAGGACAGGACAGTTGGACGGCTGTGAGGAGTGAGCTGAAAAAACAGGTAACACCACTTATCATTCTTACTTGGAGTGTTTAACAGGAAACAACACGGGGTGGGACTTGATTTTATACTGTAGGATTTGATTGGCTCATGAAAAGTAGGCTACAATACTACTGGTCAATAACATTTTCATCCCATCTGTGCAGCCTTACAACAGCAGAACACAAAGTATTTTTTTTAAGTTCAGAAAACTGGTACGTTTTAAACTGTAATTTGTGGACTAGAAACATTTATTAGGAATTTAAATAGAATCAATATAAATGATATAAATATCTCTAAAATAACACTTTTCATGAGCTTTTTATCAGATCCTGTTATTCCTGAATGCTGTAGATTATAATGTATCCAACACTGCAAAATAAACTCCAGCAGAGTGAACAGTGAATGTCTATCATCCAAAATGTGCAGCAAACTGAACATATTACATAACCACAACCAAATAAATAAGAACACGGGCATAAACTCATTACGCTACAGTATGTGAGCAGACAGACAGCTAGCGTGATACGAGAGCCATCAAACAGCTACGCAGAAAACTGGTTGCTGGGAACGACGGTCAATTATAGAGTTTAATGGCCACCATACACAAATATGTGACTGCAGAATCTTCAGATGGACCAATCAGCATCCAGTATTCCGTACCGCCGTGAAATAAATACCAATTCTTCATTCTCTCATTCTGCTGCTGCTAACGTTAGCAAAGCTTTATGTAAATGATTATTTCCTGATCGCGTCTCTACACACAGACCGCTGTTTGCCCAACAGTCACACCGGCGGCACAGAACAGGAAATGAACTGGACTTGATTAGTCACTTACTTGAGTGGAGCGCTCCTGGGTTTGGACTTCTCAGTGGTCTGTGAATAAAACAACAGCCGTCAGATTAAAGGTCGATACCTTGCACAGAAGACATCCAAACACACAGAGAGAAAAATATCACAATATCTGAGCATTGACTGTTTTCTCTGTACGCTCTCACTCCTTTGTTTATATGAGAGTGTGGCACTTAAAGAGAACAGTTAAGCGTGACCACACACAGCAGATCGATGCTGCTGGAGGTAAATTCTATTGATTTTTGGGAGTGTGGATTTTACTCAGAGAGTTTGTGAATTCATGCGACTTCATTCACTAATTCATGGAGCTCTTAAATATGTGTAGCTTTCAACAGTAATAAAACAAATATCATCAATGTACCATTACTAAGCCTGATGCCAAACTGTTTATATAAAATTAAATCATTCCTGTGAAAAACATTCAGGTCAAATTTCACTCAAAACTAAATAATATATTTTAGCAAACAACAATTAAGATACTTTTTCATATACAAAACCCTGAGTAAAAATAAACACATTTCATACAATTATTTCTGAATTACAAGCAGTAGAGGTGGTTCAACACATGATGTATGATTTAAAACTTCTCACACAACAGTAATGAGAAATGCAGAGAGGTGCTAAATTAACATGCAAATTATGTCACAATATCCTACAAAGGGCTTTATTTCACTATGCAAAATATAACCTTGTTTATTAATCAATTACTCCTACAGAAACTACTGCTGGGCTGTGAAAAATGGTAGAAGTGGTAGAAGCAAGAGACTGTGTGATTAAATATTTACATACAGTACTGGACCTCACAGAATACCATTGTGTGATTGTAGTATATGTTAAAAACAGCATAACCATCACACATACTGCTAGAGGATTTAACTAATTTACACGTCACACATGTTATCTGGTTAAACTGTCCATTAAAACATATTTCCCCCATTAATCTGCCTGTTCATTTGCCCACTGTGACAGTGGCCTGTTTATTTCATCTGATCATAAATGCATCTGACAGCGTGTTTTACTGGCACATGTAGTGCAGTTACAGAATCCAATATCTGCTGGTAAATGTGGATTTATTGAGATATCCACACCGCAGGCCCGGGCTCCTGCTACCTGGACAGCGACACAGCGGCTGCGACGCAGGTTTTTGGGTTTAATACCGCGTCCATTGATCTGTGTACAGTCCATTTATCATTCAGAGAGGCAGCCAGTGATCTTCACAGTGTATCAGATGAAACAACGCAGATCATCGGTCACAGGCTCTCTTACTGCTGTTTCCCTCTCAGTGGGGAATTTGGGCTCGTTCCAGCCTCCTCGCAGATGGATGTTGCTAGGCAACGCGGTTGGGGGGCGTCGCTGTCGGCGTGTAAAGGTAAACCTGCATGTAGCCCGGAACATACGTACACATGCATTCATACACCAGCTAGTAAACATACTAGTAAACAGAGAGACTGGTGTTCTGCTCCATGCATGTGGGGTGGGCAGATCAGGAGAATGAGGCACAGGGATGAGAGACTGAGAGACTGAGGCTGTTTTGGCATCATTATTGCCATCACATTAGCTTCCCAAAAATCCAGTGTAACGAAACGCTTTAGTGCAGCGGCTGGTGAAATCAACAGATACAGATGCTAGAAACATCATGAACCTCAGACTTCAGACATGAGGAGGAAAAAATGTATAACAAACAAAAAAAATAGCAAAGTACACATGAATCAAAACACTGGAAATTCCCAAACCACTCAGCTGTACGTTAAACAGCAACTGTCAGTTAACAATGACCAAAGAGTTTTCTCAGCAGAGAGTTCATATACAAATATATATTGTATATATTGTTATTGCTATATTTAAAGGGCAAGAGATTTCTGAGTGTGATTTTCAAACTAACTATAATCAACATTTACATGCCCAATTTATAGCCCATAAATCAATCATTTTAATAGGTGTCACTTGTGATTGCAGCTGTCAGCAGTTCTTTCAAACTGAGACACTCTCAGAGGATCCTGAAGATTTAACCTGGACCAGAGATGATGTAGAACAGAGAGTGCAGGAGAAAACGCTGCAGTACTGATGATGTGTCCGGCTGTACACTACAGAGGGGAGATTTTACTGTTGGGAACAAGATAAAATTCCAGGATGCACATAATGTTCTAGCAGAAAACAAGGTTCTGTTTGTGATAGGGTCATAACAGGACCTGAAATGAAGACACAGCTACTGTTGACTACTGTGAGACAGTGACACGATTACATATGCAGCTTCTGACAGTCCTCCCCCCCTCACACACACACACACACACACACACACACACACACACACACACACACGTTCATTATCCCTCCTCCACTCCAGGTCTCCTCACACTGGTTCAGTAACAAAGAGCTGGGAAATGATGTGTGTGTGTGTTTGTGTTGGGGGGGGGCATATGTCTCTCAGCGTACTGTATGCTGGTCTATATGCATGTACAGTATATACAGTATGCAGGCAGTATTTGGGAAAACAACATTCTTTTTAAATTATTTATACGCCACTGGACTCTGTTCTTAAAGTCTCACACTCCACTTCTGAGAAATCAGAACCTCAGTCCAGATCAGCAGATCAGAGAAACGCATTATTTGCAACGGTTGCATGTTTACGTTTGTTCATCACACAGATTTAAACTGATGCTCAGGTACCTGTTCTGTGTCCTCTTCATCACTGCTGATCTTCAGATCATCCTCCAGCATTCTGCAAAACAACACCACAGTTATTATCACAGCTGGAGGAAACGTAACACTGCCTTAAACAACACACAACAAAAGAGGTTTGCATCCATCTATGTTACGTCCTCTTTAAATGTACATTTATCTTCTAAACCACAGATCAGAAATGACAGACGGACGTTAATTCTGTCATTCTACAATCTGACATAAAGAAAAAGTGTCAACGCTTTGTGAAAGAAAACAAAGAGATCATGTTGCCATGTGACAACCGAAGCAGTGACGTCATCCACAGAGCCTCTGCTGACCCATATGTGTGCATCCATACTTTCTCTGGACCTGATTACCTCCAGAACTGAAACAATAAAAGCCCTTCATAAGAACAAAATGTGTTTATGGTTTAGTTTTCTATGACCTAAGCTGTCGTGCAGGACTGCAGATCCAGAAGAACTTTGAACAAAACTAGCAGTCATTACTCTGCTAATATCTAGCAGATGTTCAGTCAGACCTGCACTGGAACAGCCGCTGAAGGTGTGCGGCTTCATGTATGTTCATGTATTATTAATACGTCTGATTAATTAACATTATCTTCTCCACATAGATCACATGTAGAAATCTCTCATCAAGGCATAACAAAGAAATGAGAGACAAATAAAGAGAAAGATTTTCCACAAATTTCCATGAATCCAAGATGAATTGATTCTGGACAGCAGCACGATTCTCAAACTTCACTGCTTGCCACGTCTATTTGACTCACCACACGTGTGTTGACGGCCCATTTAAAAGAAGCCAGCAACACAAACAGTGTTTGGGCAGAAAAATGTTCCCATGTTCAAAATTAAACTTTTAACCACAAGGGTGTGTAGGACACAGACTTCTAAAGAAAGAAAAAAAAGAAAGTCTAATCACATTGTCAAACAAATGTGTTGAAAAGCTGTCTGGGGTACAAAAGATAAAATCTCTTTCATGTATTTATTCACAGTTACTGCTGCTTGTGAGGCACACAATATAAAGATATCATTGTACAAAAGAAGTTAAGATGTAATCTTTAAAGAGAATAAATTTGTAAGATGTACAAGTCAAAAACACACCACTGGATCTCACTGCAACATAACCGAGTCAAAAACATTTCACTATTAATGGCCCAATAAAAGAGTTAGTGGAAACATCTGCCTTCAGATGATCTGCTTTGCTACTTGATGCAGTGATGTTGTACAGAACTGTGGCGCTGGATGCAGCGTCTTTGTTTCAACAAGAGAGGCATCTGTGAACTTTCCACTGAGCTTCAATTAAAATTTCATGGTTTTTGGTGGACATCTGAGGCATTTGACCTGGTAGAGTTCCAGGAACGCCGAAGAAACTGCCTTTCAGTTGAGGAGAACATCAAACTGTTCTGACTGTCCTCAGCCACACTAACGTGTTTTATAGTTAGCATCATACATAAAGGCATCTTTTGTCTTGATGTGAATCAGTCCAGATGCAGACAGAGCGATAGACTGAAAGGTAACGCATCTGACTAGATCACTTTTTCCCTTTGCTCTGCCATTATTTTCCACGCATGGCTCCAGGTTTCATACAGCACACTGTGTGTGTGTGTTTTTGAATGACAGCCCAGCCACAAATTCCAGCTTTGTGCAGCTCACCACGAGCAGGTTTGGTTTGAAGGAAATGTACTAACTCAACTCCATGGCCAGTTTTAAAGTTGTTTCTGACTGATGTTCACTCACCTTCACCTAAGGAATTATTTTATTTCAATCATGTTTGAGAGGTGAACAACCTTCAACAGTAGATATCTGCCACTTTGATAACTTGGCATTTTCTGCCTCTGCTTTTAAAGATTTAACAAAAGTTCAATAGCTTCAAAACTTTTTAGCATTGCTGATTAGCAACCATATGAATTTAGCATTTCACCTGAGGAGATTTATTTGTAGCAGTTAATTTTTTACACCATTCTACACACAAACCCTGAAGATAACAGGTGAATATAACATGATTTATTCATGGAAAAATATTTGGGGCAACAAATAAAACAGTAAAAGCCTCGGATCAGGAAAAGTTCAGAGAAACTTTTCCACCGTTCCTTACAGAGGCTGTTGCTGCCGCTCTGCTGTACAGTAACAGACTGCAGGACAGAACGTGGTGAAGGCATCTGAGGGATCAGATTATAGATTCTTTGGACTTCACCCTGCATTGATTTTTCTGTACCAGTACAGAAGAGAAGGGGACTGTTACTACTACCAGCAAACACAAGGACTTTACTACAGTCTGTGTGCACCATAACATCTTACAACAGAATACAACACATACAACAATCCGTCCTCACTTGAAAAACACCTGCACTGTCATGCACTGCATTCAGCTTTACACATTTAGCCGACTACATATTTTCCCAGTTCATGCGTCTCCTGGGAAACAAACCCATAATGTTGGTGTTGCTAGCACCACTGCTCTGCTGTTTTCACCACAGGGAAGCATTTAAAACTATACGTCTTTAAAAACAATATAAAACTACTAAATTCACCTAAATGAATCGCAGGTTAATAAGTTAAAACAAGGCCAAGAAAAACAATTAAGCAGCTTTTTACTTTGCAACTATTAGCACGTGAAAAGACTAACACAGGCTGGTGTGCTTTACCTCAGTGTCACCTCTCATTATAACAGAGTTTCACTGGGTGGGACGGATCCAAAACGCTAACAAACCAAATTCCTTCCAGAATGCTGGTGCTCAGTTCAGCCAAGTGCTTCATGCTTAATGTTGCTGATGTTTTTCCCTTTCTGCAGGAAATCTGCTTGCATATGCATTCTTACCCGGTCTGTTACTAAGAGACCATTACTGGTGCTGGAGAACAAACGAGACTACTGCACAATGGAAGTTCAGCAACGCATTCACACTCTTGACTTTGAATAATAAGATGGTATATTAACTTGAATACCACTTAATAAATGCAATGCAAACTAAACGTGTATATTTTCAGAGGAAGTGGTAAGTGGCTGCATGCTAAAGACACTGGCCACTGCTGCATCATCACTACAAATATATAGTGTAACATGCTGAGAACACAACAGCTAAATCTCTGCTCTCCAGAGATCAATCTAAAATTAAAAAGGCTGACAAATGATAAACGGTTCATTAAAATATAACATCTGAAGGAAAATGATATATAACTTTAATTAAAGAACATACATCACAGAAACAGAATTAAACAAAAAACAAAAAAAAGTTAGATCAGGATCTTTGTCATGGTCAAGGTTTGGATGTGCAGACACTGGGGTAAGACAGACAGATGTTTGGAGGACATGTTAGAGAACAGAAGCAGACCTGTGTCACATCACCGCTCCACTCTGTCTCGGGTCTCTAGGGTTCCTCTGGGCAGCATGCCAGCTATTCTCCCATAATTGTGGAAGTGGAACCCTCGCTGGTCATTACTAAAGTTCTCTGTGTGACGCTTAGGGAACCGGCAAATTGTGTGGCACCTGCTACTTGTTTCCAGAGCGGCCTGCCAGCTATCTGAGGCAAAACTAAACTAATGGCAAATTCCAGAGAGATTCCAGTAAATTGACAGAAATGCCAATTATGAGCACAAAAGCCCTGTAGCAATTTTCAAATATAATAATTCCAAGTATTTTATGTATAGTACATTTAAGAATAATAATCACAAAGTAGCTTTAGTGAGTCTGAAGTCTAGATCAGTGATTTCCAAACGTTGTGCTTTGAGAACTGCCAAATAATCTGTTGCTCCTACAAAAATAAATGTCATGGGGAACTGGGTTTAAACGCAATAGAATCCAAGTATTTCTCAAATAGCTGCTGCTGTGCAAATAAAAGAGAAAACATGACCATTTCTAACTCTGAACATGTCATAATTTTCTCCTCAGGCCATTGTTTTACGTTTCATTCAGATGCACGCCAAAACCGCCAAAACATCAAATGTTGACCCAGTGACCTCGTTTCTCATGCGTGTGTCACCTAAACACTGCGTTCTTCATCCGTTCAGTCTTTGACATTCCACTGAGTCCCACACCTTCACAACTCCTCCTCATAACTACCATTCACAGACGTGTCTCTGGTCATTTTTGCAGTGGCCACTGTCGGTGCCAAATTGCCATTTGAGAGTGTCCCTCTGGGTTCTCTCCACTTGTTGTTATTTGATGGTGACAGGCCTCTTTGTTAAGGAGAGCCTTCCTTTAGCGCACTTAGCTTAGCGCTCTGACAGCTTCACAATAGAAGCCTTTTTATCCAGAGAGCTGCCAGGCCAGCAGATGTGGGGGAGGAGGAACAGCGTTCTCCAGAGAGAACTAAAGACATGGTGGGCGACCCTCACCCTGGTGCTTCATGTCAACAATTAATATTCAGAGTCAAATGAGGTGCAGAATTCTGATCAAGAGACCCAAAATATAACTAGCACAGCTAGCGGTGTACGTGTATGAAAATTGCCAGGCAGTAAGGCAATAAATGTAAGTTTATGACAGAATTTTATACAGAGTTTGAGGTCTGTTTAGTTCTTTATGAAACAATAAACAAAAGTTTCCCCTTTAAACGAACAATGACCCCTATCTGTTACCTTTATGGTGTGGCACCTCATTTAAGATGTGAAATTGTAATACTCTAAGCTTAAAGCACATACAGGCAAGCATTTCTGCTAGACATTGACTCACACATTTCAGCAGATTTGCTTTCCCCTCTCAGGCCTGATTGAAGAACGTTTCCATCTCTTCCTGAGGGTCCCTGAGGAACCGTCTTCTGGTAGAACTCTTACTGTAGACCACTGGAAATGCAGCCAGGCTTTCACATCATCATTTCAATCACCCACAAGAACATGGAAATGCACTTGGACTTGTGCAGCGATAAATAAACACATTTTGTGTTTTCTTGTGGAAGGCGAGAGCGGCCGGCACTGCCCTGAGACTCAGAAACGCTCCAGTTCTGTCAACACCACACACATCTCAGAACAACTCAAGAGAGAAGATTCCCAGCACAGCTAATGCTGCTGTCACATACTTCCACATCAGTCCTCACACAATAAAACAGTGCTGTTTTCATGGCTTCTGAGACGTCATATTACTGTAGTAATTTGGATTATTAGACGCTGCATGATGGTAATACTATGTTACTGCTTGCTGTTTTTTGGGCACTATGTAAACTATGGTATATCAATACAGCA
>JBAJNP010010509.1:0-14728 GCA_036877545.1 Yasuhikotakia modesta
CACACACACACACACACACACAATCTACATGCAGATAAAAAGAATCACTCTGCTACTCCTCTCTGGTTATCTGGTTACTGCTGCCTGGCTGAAAGTAACTCATACTTCAATAATCACACAATTGCACAACACAAATTGCAAACAAAATTTAGGCAGTAAAGTCCATTTGTATTTTGATTAAGTCTTAAGTTTAAGCTTGATTAGGTTTGTAAAAGTCATTTTTATTAATATTTAGCATTTTTATCAATATTATCATGTTTAAAGCTATCCCAGAATGCATTGCTCCAATTGATCATGCTCTTTAAACACTGACTAATCATAAACCGCTTTGCCGTTTGGGAAGGAGCGGATCACGTCATTTCAGGAACATGAAGTTCCACAATGTCAAAGCTGTGGCGTCCTGCACTGATCTGAGGTCAGCCAGAATCATGAATTACACACACATTCTCACAGCGTGACCGGCTCATGCTAGGGCCAAACACACCTGAACATGTAAAAAAACACAAGCAGTGTGTGTGTGACACCTCACAGGAAGCCAGCAGATGGCTGGACCTGGGCTGCTGTTTGTGCTGGACTCCCTCAAACCTGTTTCCCTCAAACCTCAGGTCAGCGGTGGAGGTGACTGCCAAGAAAAGCTCAAAGCCACAGTCAGAGTTAAGACAGAAAGAGTACAAGAGAAGAAAGGAAGAAGACATAAGCAGTAATGCACCCGCGGTGATGCAGCGATGGGCAGACAAGTGGAGCTGAAGAGTGCAGGTGTCTCGCCTCAGATTTCTCCGAGACTTCTTGAAAGACTCCCAGTGGACGCTGTGGAAAAGCAGATGGAACGTCTTCAGAGTTCTGCTCACAGAAGGCAGTTAAAAACTAACCTGAGTCCCTGAAAAGAACACAAACAGATTTACAGCCTCCTCAGATCTCAGGGCTGCAGGCCGACTGCTTAATGAAGAACTTCACTGCTGATTGAAAAGCTTGAGCAGGGCAATAGAAACTAAAACCTGCAGATGTGACGGTTTAATTGACTGTGACAGTTGTCCACACGTGCACTCGGGGGACGTGGTTCCCTGTTGCGCGTCAGAGCCGTGTTGCTCTTCTGATGAGGTTGAGGGTAAATATAGACTCACAGCAGATGGGGACGCATACACGAGGGGGAGAGCAGATGTTTATCCCCCCGTATTACCGCCTGTGTTCCTGAGCTGCCTGGGTCTTGCCAAAGCCTGGATTTTCATGTAAAACCGGGCTTGGGTTCGAGCCCAGGAAGACGCCTGCAGGCTGTCTGCTCCAGCGCTCGGCAGATGGCTGGTCAACGAATGAATAACTCTGAGCTGAAGCCGGCAGAGGTTCTGTTAACAGACAGGATTAATGGTGGGGCACATTTCTGCCAACAGCCCCAGCTAAACACAAGACTGCTGGTTAGTCCTGGAGGATTTGGAGAGATGGTCTTTCACGGGTGCAGGAGGGACCACAATGCAACAGTTACAATATTTATTCATCCCAAACTAAAACTCTGTCATTTACTCACCCTCATGTGAGTAACACACAGTTTCATGTCTTCAATAGGACATTGTTCCTCATTACTAACTTTATTTCCTTTAAACGTATCTACACATCCCTTAAACAAGACTAATTGTATGAGATACTAAAGAGTTTTTGTTGCTTTATTGTTTGAACATATTTTTTAGGCCTGTTTAAAGATGTGATTGGCTGAAAGTAGGAGATCAATACATTCTGACTGATTACAAACAAACCCTTTTTAAATTAAAGGCACTGATTACTAAAGAAAGACCATTAAACACACAAGGTTCATGCTGAGATGATGTCACCCTTACCTCGAATGATGAAGAGTTTGGCTTGGACATTAATTTCCCCCTCACTGTTCTCAGCCACGCACTCGTAGATGTTCTCATCTCGAGGAGCTCGGAGGGGCTGGATCCTCAGAACTGCTCCTGCACCTTCATCAAACTCTATCGTCTGTGGACAAACAGCACATCTGGGCATCAACATCTCAAAGTTCTGGATATTGCTTGAAAACAGAAAGACTTCTAAAGAACTTTAGAACCTCTATCCACAACTTCCGTGTTCCAACACCATGATTTCTACAGGTCCACCAGCTAGATTCACACTATCCAACAGAAAGTTGAGGAAGATCATGTGGGTGTGAGCTGCAGTTAGCAAGAACGTCACATTTAACAGCTAACAACTGATGTAGAGAATCAATCGTCTGTGAGAGAAACGTGGTGCTTCTGTGAGTTTTCAAGGCTACAGTGATGAGAAGATGTGATGAAAGGCTGTGTTCAGACTGATATCAAAGCAGTGCCTTCAGGAGAAAAATGAATGAATTCAAACCCCTCACACAAAGACTTCACAACACAAGGAAGATGATGATTTGACTGGATTCTGTCAAGTGCAGAATCTGTCAAGTGCTTTTTTTGTGTGGATCTGTTTTATAGATCCTGAATTTTGACATTTTGGTTGGCAGAGAAGTAGTTTTAATGAAGGGGTATCAGTCAGGACCAATCAGCTGCTAGCTGCTATGACACCACACAAAACAAGCTAGACAGACATGCTCAGAAACTGACAGAAGTTATGAGATGAAGTGAAAAGTAACAAACGGATAATGAATATTTTGAACATGGGGTTCCAGACACGATGAGGCATTTATTAGTGTCAGAATATGAATGTTAGTTTAGATGTTTGGCCTCACCTCAATCCTCTGAGAGTTGACTCTCTTGCCTTTCTTGTTCCAGGTCACTCTTGGTTTGGGGTCACCTGTGGCCTGACATACGAAGGACACGACACCCCCCGAGACGCCAATCATGTCTACAGGAACTTTTGTGAACCTTGGAGGAGCTAAACAAGAGAAAACAAGCCAAGACTTTAGACTTGAGCTAATTTGCATATTTTAGGAAGTTTTTGCAGAAAGATCTTAAATGGTAGTTTAATGAATAAATCTAGTAACAGATGTTAAAATTCTCAGTTGACACTGTACACAGTTCATTCATCAAACTGTAAACATAAGTCATTGTGCGATGCACTGTTGCATTCAGGATGTCAACAAAAGTGAAAGGTCCGTGTTGTGCACACATTGTACAGATGATGCATGCTATATACTGCAAAGGATGTTAGCATAGCATGCTAGCATGCCAACTATATTCAGCACAGGTAAAGTTAAGCTAACCAAATTCATCAGGACAACTGTAACGGCAAATCAATTGAATTAAATGACCATGTGACTGCATGAACACACACATTTAATCTGCTACCAGCTGCGCATTCACCCATAAAACAGCACCAGTGGCACACTGTGGCGCGCTGGTAAATCCTTCATCTGGTTAATGGGAAGCCATCCTGTTCCTGATAGAGAAACAGAGATGGACTAGCAGTCTGCGCATCAGCGCTCCAAAACAACCACTACCAACAAGAAGTGATATGTAGAACACGCCGGTAACTACAGCACAGCTGAGAGCCTGCTGACAGCTCCACAACACCATGAAGAATTTACTGAGCAATGAATAATAAAACACTACAGGTTCTGTCCTGATCTGAAAGGCTCAGAAACTCATAACAGCATCCAGAAGATGATTGGAGGTGACCGTTGGTCAACAACAGATGATTTGTTTCCACAAAATAAAAAACTGACAAAACTTAGCTACTCTAACCTAACCTACTGTAACTAGAAGCTTGCTGCTCCTCACAGACCAGGAGCTGTCGGTTTGTCACCGTTACAGACGGTTCTCTGCAGGTTATGTCAGGTTATGTTTTTCTTCTCAGCCCAGCACGGTTTGTTCTCATCTCACCAGATGATCATGTCTTCTCTTCTGCAGTGTTGCTCTGCATCTGTTTTCTCCTTCACTGAACAGCAGCTCAAACTCGACACAACAGGACATGAGAAGGGAGCATTTGGGGAAACATGCTAAAATACAAAAAGCACAGAGATATGAGAAGCTCATCAAACTCAGGAGCGAGTGAGTCAATGAATGATGAACCCCCGTGCGACAGACAGGGTCTGATTCTATGGGTACTAATGACTGGACATGAATGAAAGTTTGCTGTAGTGAAACTCAGGACACACACTGACGCCGCACAGGGACAAACACTCACAGGTTTAGCCCTTTAGCTGCTGCGAGTCATAAATGTTCACAAAGCACAAAACAAGAGCACTGAATGTACTGTAGCCTGATTCTCTGATCTGAGGGAACATCTCCTGTGAGGTTTTTACAGCTGTACAGTAATGTGATGTACAAAAACTGCTTATAAAAGACATAATAAATCTGACTCATCTTATACATGTAATAAGAACTGTTCTCTGTTGACTGAACACTGATTAACACCACACACACACACACACAAACACACACAAACACACACAAACACACACAAACACACACACACACACACAAACACACACACACACACACACACACACACTGATGCAAGAGACAGACAGCAGATTTATGAGAGGAAACATCTGAAGAGTTAGAAAGCTGCTGTTTTATATTATCTCCATCTAGATGTTTGATGCTGAAGATGAAAAAGCTGAAGATCTGCCCTCACAATGGCACTCCTGACGTCTCCATATGGCTGGAATCTCTGGTTCTGTAATGGAGGTTTTGGGGCAACAGATGCAGTTAGATGACTAACTCCATATTCAGGGAAAATCTTTCATGGCTTATAAAGAGAGCGCCCGCCATTATGCAGAGTTACAAAAATGAGGGCAGAAAATGGCAGCAGTGTTTTAGCAGGAGAAAAGAGCATGGCTGCGCCACACATCTACTTTCAAAATAGGCACCTTTCAGTGGAAGATTGGGGGTTATTTGAAAGGGTAAAGAGAGCATTTTTGGTGTCATGGTGGTTTACCTCAGAGATTCCCTCTGGCTTGTAATTGGCCCTTTCAGAGCTAATGTGCTAAGTGGCCATAATTTGAGAAATTGAGGCTGTGTTCAGACAAGCATCTGCTATTCAGAAGCTAAAAACCTTTTACATCCAGGTCAAGCATCTGCTCTTAAAGGGACGATGCACTCAAGTGTGACTCAAATAATGTTTTAAAGATCAAGTCATATCAAGTCACCTTATGTTGTTCCAAAACTCAAGACTGTAATCTTATGTGCAATACAACAGGAGACATTTAGAAGAATCTGACACAATCAAAATGAATGATGACTGAGACCTGTGGTCATCATTTGGTAAACATCTCCTTTTGAGTTGCACATACAGAGGAAAATCATACAGGTTTGGAACAATATAAACGTGAGGGGACAGGTTTGACTCAAACAGAATGTTTTTAATGCCCTGAGTCCACAGATGTGTCTACTAGAGGAGAAAAACACTGCCTGGGGTTTAGCTACACCTGTGCGAACACAGAGATTTGTGGCTGTGTGCTAGACTGAGATCTCACATGGTCACATCCACTGGGTCCAGCAGGGAGGGTGAGGTCATTTTTATAGCCCCTGACGGCCTCTCTCTCTCATCCATCTTCGGTCCTACAAACCCAAACTGACCTTTTGTCAACAATTCATACTTCGTGCTCTCCCAGACCGGACCGGACTGTTACACATAAGCTCTTAAAGCCTCAAACTATCCTCTAAAAACTGCTTCAACAGAAAGTATGAAAAGCTATCAGAGAAGAACGGTGAAGAAGAAGGTTATCCTGAAGCCTCCAGTGCTACAGAAAGATCAACCTCAGAGCAAGCAGCTAAACTTTACGTGCCTCAATGTTTGTGTCCTCCAGCTACAGTTTTCTCCTCATATCACAACCATCACATCTCAGACTGACTCTGAGGAGCTGCCGTGTTTCTGAGGGAAACCTGTTACAGGTTCCTCAGGAGGAACTCTAATTATCTAACGACTGGTGCTGGTCCACAGACTTCTTTAAACAAACACTACAGCACTCAGAGAACGACACAAATTTAAACGGTTATTGAAAATGTTTCTTCTTAGCTTTCAACACTATGATAATAATCGTTTTAAAAGATTGTGATAATGTTAGCTACAAAAACTCATAGAAACATCAGTGAGCAGGTTATATCAGACCCAAACATTTACATCAACTAGCAAAGAGAAGCAACAAAATCATTGTCTTACACAACTAAACTCAACAAATGAATGATTATATTCAATAATAACATCACATCAATTATGCAAACGCCATATACAGTAAACAAACTATAAGAACTGAGCTCCTGCAATGAATCCACACAAACTGTATACACACAACCTGTGTATACACACCATCTGCTGGTCAAACAACACATCAGAACAACACATCCTGCAGGAGATGAAACATTTACTCCAGGTCAAGCCTATATGACTTTTTTCCCTCAGTAGGGTTCTTCAAAACATCTCTCATATTCCACTGACCGGACATGAGGGTGAATAAATGATGTGAGAATCACGCTCCCTCACAAACTCCCTCAGCTCAGCTGCTTTGGGTTGGAGGTTAAAATGCAGTTCTGTGCGAGCAGGTAATGAGAAACATTCCAGCCCTTTAGCTGATAACTATAAAGAGACAAGAACCAGGGGTCCCTGAGGGAGCCCTGAAATCTCTCCCTTCAAAGGAAAAATAAATGATTGAAATCGCTCCAGTCACGTTCTGGAGTCAATCAAAACTGAGAGAAGAGCGACGGCGCCGGAGGCTTTAAGAAGATTGTTGAACTGCGCAATCCAGTCACGCTTCCACAAATATCACAATGTAACAAGCGCAGAGGAAACATCACTAAAAAACACACACCACACCGCATTTGTAGCCTACAGGGTGATTTTTAAAATAGCTGTGGTCACAAAAAACTCTCTGAATATGAAAAACAGCCTCTGTTATTGAGCAATAATATTCAGAGCTAGCAAAAACATTTTATAGTGCTACTGGCAGCCGCAGCATAACAAACTGAATTTTACAGATTGTGGAGTAGAGTTCTGAGGTGGATATTTCGGTCCAGCAGCACAGTGTTGGATGGGGTGTTGTGGGGTTGTGTGGTTAGATGGACACACCCAAACTGAGTGGACTGGTTTTAGAGCTTGTGGGTGTCTGAGGATTGTGGGAAAACATACAGTGTCAGATTGTGTGTATCAGACCAGTATCGTTACATCCAGAAAATATGCTAATTAATAATGATAAACTTTAAACTGGTAGTGTGTGATAATACTGGTTAATACTGGTTACTGATAATCCCAACATTACTCAACATCACTCCAGTCAAACTGTCCAATCTGTCCATCACTAACACCAGATTCAGGATAAAGCAGAACTGATGCTGGTTCTGTGCTGATCAGAACTGTCATTCTGTAATGCCTCATAAAGACCATCCTACAGAGAGAGTGTGTGTGTGAGAGTGTTTTAGAAGTGTTTATGAGTGTGTGTGTGTTTGAGTGTGTGTTAGAAGTGTTTATGAGTGTGTGTGTGTTTGAGTGTGTGTTAGAAGTGTTTATGAGTGTGTGTGTGAGTGTGTGTTAATTTGGTAAATGTGACGATGCTGGACATTCAGCCCTGAGCTTTTATTATTACCACAGTAACGATTTATTCACAGCCTTTTTTCTTTTTGATTAAAAATGTCTCCTGCACATGTTGATTTATGAGTGCAAGAAGAGTGTGTGAGCGAGAGAGCGAGGGAGGGGGGTGGATGACATCATGTACTTGGCAAGAGTGGGCAGAGGTGACATCTACTGGCTCCAAGTGTGTCTAAACAAAAGCCAGAATGAGACGGAGTGTGTGTTCAGCTGCACAAGAGGGCGACCACAAGCCCACCTGCGCTTTGTGTGCATCTGTGGGTGGGCCGTAACAACACCATTCAATGGTTTTCATGCAAACAAAAAGGTTCAGAGAGTCAGAGTCAGGTCACAGTATTTACTTTCTAATACATGCTCCTTTATTCCCCACGACTGCGTTCTGAAATAGCATGTGTTTGTCTTTTTAATCTTTCATCTAAATGCAATAACTTGCTCTACCTCTGAAAAACCTTTTTGCCTGACGTCAGCGAGTCTGTGCAGACAAAAACACTTTTGGCTGTTCAGCTACTGTTGTAACGCAGCTTTAGAATATAGAAAATAATAAAAAGAAAAAGAGTTACAGAAAAAACGTGACCTTGGAAATACGTGACCTTCAGAAACCCCCTCTGTTTTACTCTGATCATTTCTCATTCACTCACAAAAGCAAGAGGCTTTCATTATGTGACAGACAAAAAACAAATGTTAACACAAGAAAACATTTGTCATCAGCTGACTGTGCCGTCTGACAACCTGACGAGATGGTACTGAGATCTCAGAGACTCACTGACAGCACTGAGAACAAAGCAAACTGGACATTTCACATTTTGGGAGATGGACTCCAGTAATCTCAACTGTGTCTCTTCTATAGTTTCAGTGCAAATATCAACCAGGTGTACTCTGTACTTACTGTACATCAACAACACACACATCACACAAGCAACAATTCATACACTGAGTTCAGTTACATGTCTAGCGAGGAAACAGCAACCTCTGAGAAATAAAACCTGACCTAAGACAGAAAAACGAGAGAGAGAGAGAGAGAGAGAGGGAGAGAGGGAGAGAGGGAGAGAGAGAGAGAGAGAGAGATAGGCAGAAGAATGCATACTAACTGAAGGCAGCCACAGAAAGAAACATTCATTAGATTTTCTCTTCTGGGTAGAACAATGTCAGACACATAAAGTGGTGCTGTATCCGATCACGGCCTGTTCCTCTCTCCTATTTTAGAGCAACAGCAGCGGGTGTCCCCTCCTCCTTCACTTCTCTTTGTTGTGTTTTTCTAATGTTTTTGGGGTGAAACGCTGCAGAACAAATCCTGACCTCAGGCCCTGAAAACAAGAGCGTAGGAACTGAAGTGTGTTCTGAGCTCAGGTTGGGTTCTTGGAGCTTACATGAGGCCAGAGAGCTGGTGGTCAGCAGACACAGCAGCAGGGGGCTCAGTGTGAGCAGGGTGGGCAGTCGACCGGCTGGCGTCATTCTGTAGATGACCTTTGACCTGACTGGACAGCCACGGCCCCACAAGCTGGAGACGAGGGGTCTGCACACTGGACGTTTGGCACTCTGTAAGAGAAAGAAGAAAGAGTGAGTGCTGGTTTACAGTATACAGCTCCATGATGGACAAGGTAAACAAATCTTGTGTTGTTATTGTTTCTCATTTAACCATCAAGCGCATTTACACGCTTTTCCACCAACGCTTCTCAAATTGCGAGTCGCAGTTCGCATCCCCCGAGTTTAGCCTGTTGGCAGACTCGCAATTAACCGTTTCACACAACTCATAATTAGTCAGGCTTATCACTGAAACTCCTCATTATTTACTTATCCGCCCATCCAGTAATTATGAAGACACTCATCAATATTTCAGGCGGCATCTTTTTGTTTCAGCCAAATTGCGATTAATCCCCCGTCGCAGCTCTGCCTGCGACTACTGCGTCTCACACGCAGGGCGGAAACACAGCAAACGTGCCTGTAAAGCATTTCATTAAAGATGACAGCAACATCAGATGATGGCAGAGCAAACGTGTATCTGTGTTCACATCACGCCGTCGAGATTACAGCAGCTGCTGACATGAAGCTTTCAAACGCGACACCCTGAGAGGAGGGGCCAGTATAACACACCATCATAGCAACCATACAGCAGCACCCTGACAACGAATCATCATTAACACTTTGTACAGCAAAACAAAGAATAATAAAATCATAAATGATCAATATTTTACATGAAACACACATAGCAACATTAACTGCAATATGGAATTTTACAGGAAAACAGAACATTTGCATCAGTTCTGTCAGAGGGACAAATAACAACATGCCAAAGGTCTCGTCCTACCAGAGGTCACACAGGGCTGTTCAAACTTCAGTAACAGTGTTTGTGTAGAGAGTCCACACACACAATCCTGTCAGTGTGAGCTGATCGCCGTCCCCAGTGAGGAAAATGGAGGGAAGACAGCATGGTGGACATCCAATTTAAACGTCCAATGAAGCGCTCGAGAGACGCTCTTCAATATAGAGATCAAACCTCTGATAAGCGTGAGATGAAGCGTGCTGAAAACACACGACACATCTCCTCTGCAGCGCTTTCTGAAGAACACAACATCACAGCATTCGTTCACTTCAGAGGGAGATGGATGGTGTTAATTCTGCGAGGATGTCAGATAAAGAACCAAAAACAATTAAGTGAAGCGATGCATGCTGCGCTAATTTTGTGCAAAGTGGCGGTTAATCGTTTGTAACGCAAAATTATGCACAATAGAAGCGATTACTCCCAATTTAGTTCTTTGTGCTGCCATTTAATAAGCCCACATTTCAGTTACACCCCAAAACTTCAGTCTGACTGCCACAAAAGAACTCAGGCTCTTGTCCAAGATTAATTTTAAATACTTCACTTGAACTAGCCAGTAAATTACTCCTGACAGCATGCACTAAAAATGCACTTTAGATTTAGGGAAAGATCTTGGGAAAAAAATGATCGTACAGAGGGTCTCATTAAACAAAGCCGTGCTCATTTCTATTTATGACCAAACGTAAAACCCATAAAGGACTCTAGTAAGGGTGACGTCATACCCTACAGACAGTGTGCTAAAAACAGAAACCTTCTGAATGGCTCTTGATTCAATACAACTGCCAAGGACACACACTCCCTCTGCGGTCACACACACTTATGAGTCTGCCTGCAGTAGTGAAGTGGAGGAGTGTGCGCACAGGGACACACACAGGNNNNACACACACACACACACACACACACACACACACACGGACACACGGACACACACTAGTGCCAGGTTTAGCTTGATTTACAGGAGGCTGGAGTTTCTGTGCGTCTTTCTACCACGTTCAAGCTGCCATTTTGAACAGCACATGAGAGGCCCAGCACCCCTTTGGCTGTCTGTTCTCTCACCTGCCAATGACCGTCCCTACAAAAAACAAAACATCAAATTCAGCCAACCAGCTTTCACAATTCACCCGCCACACGCTCTGAAGAAGGGACAGTTCATTTGACAGTTAATGAGAAAACTGATTTACTTTCCTGTTAGTTTTATTGTTAGTGATTCATCACTTACTATTGAACTCATGATGAATAAAAATCTTTTATTTTATTTGCACTTTTAGTTGCCAATTGCACGTGGGCATTAAATCAACTCTGTGATTGTCAATAAGCCAGAGTTCATGTTTGTTTAAAACTGCAGGCTTTTGACATGCAAAAATGACTGTAAAATTCAATAACAGGCGGTCACAGAGCTGCAGCGCAGCTGACATGTGTTAACTGCGACATGGAAACAATATTGATCTAACAGCACCTCCTGCCTTACAGGAAGCTTGTAATGATATATGCACACATACACACACACTCACACAAACACAAACACAGCAGCATCTTCTGTTTGTTTACAGTGGCAGTAAGATGATTTATAGCTTTGCTCTGAGCTGCAGATGTGCTGTAGAGCTGAAATGAATGTTTAATGAAAAATAACACGCAGGAGTCTCACTGTCTGCACAAAAAACAGAACAAGACAACAAGACAACCAGACACGAGACCCTGCCAAAAAACTGTCCTTCTCCTCCCTAAACAGGCGCTACATAATCCTGAGCGCAGGTGAGCAGTCCTGTCAGAGGACATCATGCTCACAGCAATCCTGCTGATCTTTGAGTAAATCTCACAAACACTTCCACTGTGAGAGAGATGTTCCGTTCAGAACCTCACCAGACGTTCTGCCACGCAGAAAATCTTCAAATCTCCAGGAGCTTTGTGGAATTTACTCAATGTACGTCAGATCTGCAAACATCTGCTGGGTCAAACGTCTAATCTTTAACCCGATTAATATCACAGCCCATATTTCACACTGCAACTCAATCTTACTTAAACACTTCTCTCAATATCTGCTCAGGATCTAAAACCAAAGAAAGTTGTATTAAGCAGTAGCTGCTTTTTGTCACTGTAGGTCATCTTCTACAAAAATGAGGTCATTGAATGGTCATTTGCTTTAGTCCTTGCAAATGGAATAGTGACATTAAACTCAGGAGCTCTCTGGAGGTTGGAATACTTAGCTGGGTAAACAGAGGATGAAGTGTCTGTGCTGTGAAACTACAGTAAAAATCATTCAAAACAAGGTAAATAAATATTTGTGTACCTGTCGACCCATAACTGCAGAGGATGGAAGCTCTGCTTTAAACGTGGACAATTACTCTGCCAGTCAGGCCTGAGGGAGAACATTAGCATTCCCACACACATCTATTTACTGCACGCTAGTGTTACACCACACGCAACATCCAGCGATTAGCCTGGATCTCAACAGCATCACTCCAACACCACCAGTGTAACGTGTGCATTTAGACAGTAAACTGAACAGCGCTGCTCAACGTTTCAAGAGGGTTTGAGTTTAAATGTGCTACAGTTAGTCCTGACCGTCATAACTGCAGTTTTTATCTGTTATTCAGAACAAGAGCTCTTTCCTGAAGGACACCAGCACCGCCTCGCCCCATTAACTGACACCACTTCACTGGGTTTATTAAGACCCCCGGGGTCAGTCTGTCACCTCTTTTATACACGCGGCACTCGACAGGGCCACTCCGAATTTGCGAGGTGCAACATGTTAACGGTCACTGTGGCAACAAATTAAAATTCCTGCATTTTCTCCTCTGTGTTGAGCGCAATGAAAGCATTTAGCTGAAGAGCTTGACTCCTCGCTGCTGTAATTACATGACAGTGCTGAAGTGAACTGCTGCAAGCAGGGCGTCCGAGAGAGACCTGAGAGAAAGAGAGAGAGAGACATACCTGAGAGAAAGAGAGAGACCTGAGAGAGAGAGAGAGAGAGAGACATACCTGAGAGAAAGAGACCTGAGAGAGAGAGAGAGAGAGAGAGAGAGAGAGAGAGAGAGAGGCAGGTTTGAACTGGTGTCTCATGTGTGTCACCTTCTCTCAGCTCTGTCAGGAATAACAAGTGGCCACATTTTACAGCCATTATAAAGTCTGTGAGGAGGACAAACAGAGACGTGCTGCAGATCCTGTTCTCTGGATTCTGGGCAGCACAAGAGGGTGACTGTAAACTGTGAGCGGGGGGCAAAGGACAGGTGACCCAAACACTGTGACGGCACTAGTAATGAGGAATGTAGGGGTACGGGTAGCTTTAGTTTAACTATAACCCTGTACATCACTGCTGAGGCGTCTCTAACATGACCGAGGGAACAGACACAACGCCGTCCACTTATTACATAAACAGTCATGAAAACACTGGGTTTGATCTCATGCACTACTCAGTGTTCCCCAACTCTCCCAAAACTCACTCTTCTGGCAACTGAGAGTCTACAAGAGAATAACAGACTGGTGAAAATAACAGTGCAAGACTGATGTACTTCACTGTTTACACACAGTAATGAGTAACAGCATCACAGCAACATCGTGTGCCACCAAACGACCCCTCAGGCTCCCTAAACTCTCGCTCACAGCAGCCAACTGGCCTTTTTAACAGAGTATGAGGTGATAGTCGGCCGAATGATGTGCAGCCAGTATGAATGCAAAGAGCTGCTCTCTCGTCTGTATCTCTACAGAACACACAGGTAAGACAGTGCTCCTCTCAATGAAACTCAACTGTCTCACGCTCGCAGAACAACCGCTTCAAATCATGTGCCCAGTAAATGTTTCCTCAGGAGAGCTCAGGTCAAGCCGATGAATCGATTTCTCTGATTGGTTGGCGGATGGAGGGAATTGACAGAGAGACATTTTCCTGCAAGTAAGAGGGACAGATTACACAACAATCAATGTGTCATTACTGTAACAATCAGCTGCACCGACAGAAAACATCTCACATGGTGGGAAGGCAAATCCAATACTTGGCTTGCCGACTAGTTAGTTAACAAATGCTAAAGTTTCTTAATGCTCTCATGAGCTCCACAATCAGATCCAAACACACAGAGTCTAATTATTATCTCAGATAAAGCTCTTTAGTGCTCTAACCTAATATCAATAACACCAGTTACTGAGCACCAGAAAACAAGCTCATGTCTGGTTACTGAGCAGCAGAACGTGTGTGTGTGTGTCCACTTCATCTGAAGGAATCTGAACAGTTTAAATTAGGAAGCGCTGATGCTCTCCTCTGAGGGTCTCACTGGCCCACCACCTGCTGAACATTTGCTGCTTTCAGGAGAGAAAATGTCCAACTGCACTCTCTACAATTTAAAAAAGGGACAAGACAACCCTAATCTGTCTCTGACTCGTGTTCTTCTCTGTATCTGGCAGTTCCACAGTTACTGAGATGCAGAGATTCTACACATCCCATCGTCTCTGAGGGACGCTGGAGGACATCTTCCTGTGCTCCATCTGTTTGCTTAGCAAGAGGAAAAATTACTGTGAAATCTAAACAGAGCGATAGTATGAGAGAGAGTAAAAGAGTGAGAGAGAGAGAGAGAGAGAGAGAGAGAGAGCAAGAGGGAGAGAGAACGAGAGCAGAAAAGGCAGGCTTTTAAAAAGATTTTGATGAGGAACTGAGGGCTACCATCAGTTGTGTGTCATCAGTCCTGCTCAGCAGGGTCCGGTCCGCTCCATACGGATCGCTCCGATCTGTCCTCTCCCAAGAAAATAACTGGCTGTGTGCCAGGAAGAGATCCCACGATTCAGTAACAAACTCTGGGTTTGTAAGTTCTGTAAATGTAAACAAATAAATTTGTTTTCTGTCTAGCACACAACACAGAAGGCTGTTCCCAAACACACACACACACACGGCTGTTCCCAAACACACACACACACACACACGGCTGTTCC
>JBAJNP010010510.1:0-16300 GCA_036877545.1 Yasuhikotakia modesta
ATCTCGCATCAGAACAAACTGTGTTTCTCACAATTATCAGCAATAGTCATTATTTTCAATAATTGGAAATGAACATTTTTTAAATTCTTTAAATGTTTCTTGTGGCAAAAGTATAAACTATGAAATATGAATTCTGTTTAGTTCCCAGGATAGATCCGTCTGATATTTTACTGGGAACTGTGTTTTGCAGGCATGAGGCGATGATGTGCTTCAGACGTGATCAGATGACAGGGTAAGAGTTGAATTGCAGCACAATTTCTGACCCCTACAGAGAATGTTAAGGCCAAAAATCTTTGCACAACTGTGATAAATAAGAAAACAATTGCAAAATATCTGGCCGGTCCATTTGCTATTGTTTCTCATTTACTGGCACCAGAATGAGAGAAACATCAAACTGACAACTGCTGCATTTAAGACCCAAAGCTTTCAGATTTGTTGAAACTAAAGGAATCTGTAATTGATGTAAAACCGATGACTTTCACCACTGCAGGGAAACTGAAGTTTTAATAAAGTCTGGTGAGTCCATTGAAGCAACAGGAGCTGCATTGTGAGGCAAAAGAACATAATACATCCATATTTAAAGCATGTAGTGAAAACTGGGTTAGTGATTGATACACACGGATCTGTTACGGTGAAATATTAGCTCAGGCTGGGCTTCAGCAGCACACCAGATCTCACTCTCAGGAGGAACGTAATGAAACTGTATTTGCATGAACACAGACAAAGATTAAATACTGTAAAAATATATTGTTCATTCTTAGCTTATGTTAGCAAATGAAACTGTAATGTAAAACGTTACCAGTTAATCTGTGTGGTTTGGTTTAACTTTCTCCATAATTAAACAACTGCACATTATCTGTGGTAATTAACCTGAAATGAGCTGAAGTTATCTCAGATGTTTCTCAGACAGCTTCAGCGCCGGCCTGAGGGAAGACCTGTTATTCAAACCCTCTGCTCTTTTCTCCAGGGAATAAAGGTGAGCAGATTCACAGACTTAAACTGACACGTGTATGAGCAGAACAATATTTCTTGGACTGAAAGTTTGTTTTGCATTTATGATTCATGGTTTCTGTTTTCATGTTTTGGTTTCATCTGAATTTTTAATATTTAATTAGCAGCATAACCTGTGGAAAAATATTATTAAAGAATTCCAATCAAATGAGTCCAGAGGGATGTGGGGAACGTAAGGTTTAGTCCCAAAATGACGAGTGTCAGAACCCAGAGTAAATATTATGGTATGGCAGAGTTTTCATGGTACCTGTGCAGTAATGTTTAGATGTTACATTTTTTCAGTGATGTATATTTTTGCTGCATGATAAATCTGGTCACAACTGCTGTTGTTCTGTTTCAGACGAGACGCAGGTCTGAACTTACGCTCCTCCGCTGAAACAGAAATCTGAGACTGAGGAACTTCACAAAGCTTTATTTATGATAAAACGCAGCGTCACGTTTGATTCGCGCGGTCGGAAACGTGGGGCTTTCCTCTCACGAGCTGCAGAGACATGTCAACATTCCTGTTTAAAACTGGCTGGATTTTCACAGGTTACGGTTTCTGACAAGCTAAAACAAAAAGACATTATATTTTAACATTTTAAGAAATCATTTATCAGTTTTTGTTATTAATTTGTTAAAAAAAAAATTTTTTTATTTGTCTTTAAAGCTTTATAGACACAAAACTGTTTATTCATCATATCTGGAGATACTTTGTGTCTGTCTTTTAAATCTTAAATCTACCAAACAGATATTTACATTTGTGAAATACTTTGCTTTACAGCTGCTTGTGTTGCAGTGAAGTTTCTCAATGATGTTCAGACATGTTGGGTTCTGTGCCTCAGTTCATCTCTGTTACACGCAGCCTCTGAACCCTTAAAGTTACTGAGTGACACAAACTCATGACGTGACGACAGCCACACATGTCCCTGAAACTGAGGTCATTCTAATGAATAAATCATGATAAATAAACTCATCATTAATAAACTCAGTTAATGCTGGATCTCTCTCATTCACACAGGCTGTTATTGTATCTCAGTGCAGAAAACAGCATCAGAGGAACTGGAGGAATGAGGGGCATTGTGCTAATATTGGGTTTCCGTGCATCTCACCCAGTCGACGGCACTCGTGCCCATTTTTCAGCAAGCGTTGATGAGTCTCCCCCCCTGTGGGTGACGGGGGGCTAAAATTTCCACCTCTGACAGATGACGACACATCCAGCCGGCCCTGTTTGTCACCACATGAGTTCAGAAGCTCATTATTAGACTGTATCACGTGTTTTTAGATGCTTATCAATGCTGCTAAATGCAGGATTCCTTCACACTTTTGTGTTTCTAGATTTTCCAAAATGATTTTATGGAAACTGCTTCCACAAACAGCAGCTGTAGAGATAAGAAATTACAGCACAACCATGTCTTCATTCAGTCACTAAACACAAATTCTCTTCTCCAGGTTTGTCGTGAGCGTGGGAACAATCAGCCAATCAGCTGCATGAATGCAGGAGCCGTTTACAGTGATCTATGACTGAACAAGTTATGCAAGGTAGTGAAGCTGAAATCTGTGTGTTAAACTGCAGAGCCTGAACACAAGTTCTGACACAACTGAACACATGAGCAAGTATAAACCAGATGAACAGGTTAAGACATCTGTCAACAGAGCTCAACTCCACATGAACGTAACTTTACTAATGAGGCTGTTTCTGCATGGATGCTAATGTTGACATGCATGTTTTTATTTTTTAAAGGAATAGTTGTGTAAAACTTTGTTGTTTCATTGATTATTCTTCCTGCTTTGTGTTGACAACTCATGTGGCGTATCCATTTTTACTCTTTACTGAGACACACGGTGGTTTTCACTGAAATCTCCAGTAAACAAACAAACTCCAGAACAAGAGAAGCTTTAATGAATGAAAAGATTTTGGAGGAGTAACGCTTCTGTCATTCATTTCTTTATAAGAACAAAGACTCTCACAGGCAGGTACATGTTACAGCTGTAAAGACATCAGTTCAGAGTTTCTCACACTGAATTTAACTGTGTGTTACATGCTTTTATCTGAAGGTTATCATCTATTAAAGCTGCACAGTAACACAACATACAGTGTGTCTGTGAACACTGTATCTGTTCATTTAATGTACTTTTACCATTACTAACTATATCAGTAATTCGAGTAAAAATGTATTTAACACTGAGAGGAGTTTCTGCAGCCAACATGATTCTGCAAATCAAAACCTGATCATCTCTGTTAAGATGCTGAGAAACCTCCTGAGGAACATCTGATCTGTTCTGCTAATACAGTCTTATTTCTGTCTCCATGTTTAAACATAAAAAATCTGTTTTATCAAACTGTATGCAAAAACACAACTAGAACAAATGCCATTAAACAGAACCTTAATAAAGAATTAAAACAGAAATTGTTGCTCTGTGTTTTCTGAGTTTTTCAATGAGTTATTTTTCATGATGTCAGAAAAAGATTTGTAATATTTCTTTATAATGTTCATATTTACCTGAATGATAATGGCTTGAACACAAATACACCTGTTACAATAATGTTACAATAATGTTTATATCATTTGGAGTTTCCACCCCTGGGTTTTGTCAGGAGAGGAAGGCTGGAAGTGGACTGTCTTCATCTGACAGACAGTGAAAACATGTCCTGCTAAACCTGGGAAATGACAAACTTTCATGTGTTTGTGGAAACTTCTTGGCGAGGTTTCAAGTGTGATGAAGAACACGAGAAATTTTCCAGCAGATCAGTGAGTGTGTGATCATTAAAAATCTGCCTCATATAAATGACTGTCCTCAGACCCAAACGCAACATTTTCTCTTTTTTTTTTGCACACTAAACAATATTTATTTGAATTAAAAAATTACAGTATTTATTTAAAAAAATGCTTTTGCCAATTGCTTTGTACTTTGCAGAAAGAAACATCATCAACATCTCATCAAATGTGTTTTTATTATATTTATTGAGGTATTTTTTAAATACACACAGGAATAAAAAAACAATCACAGAACAAGACTAAACACAAATAAATGGATAATTACATTAAGTAACAATAAAAACAATCTCCTTCAAATAAACTCATTTCAGCAGCTAAACACATCACTGTAAAGGAAAGGGAAGTCAAAACAGATTTTTGCTCAAAGTGACAAGATAAAAGTATTAATAAATAATCCCAATAATCAGGTATGTTGGCCTTAAAGCAAAGGTGACAGGGAAAGTGAGAAAAAAGTATCAACACTGGCACTAGCATTAACAAGTGATGAAGAGTAAAAAAAACGAAAAGATTAAAATATGCAAACATGGCATTAAAACAAACAAACAAAGAAAAAGCACTCTGTTAACTTAGAAGATACACACAGTTCATCATTATTAGGTTTTTTGAACATGATTGAAAAGAGGCCTGTCTAATCTGTCTAACAGATCTACATACTATCTAAGCTTTTCTACATGAAGGGTGGAGGAAAGATCTTCAGGATGGATGTAAAGGAAGCTCACAAGCATAAACTTCTGAAAGAAATGGAAAAACTTCTGACCAGAATTCACAGAAGTTTAGAACACAGCCAGAAAAACGATGAAGATCCGTCAGCAGATTCACACTTATTACAGAGAGAGGAAAAATGACCCCAGAAGTTTAGACCCCAGAATAATGCAGAAACACTTTATACTGGATAAGTTGGTGAGCAAACGCAACATTTCCTGACTGTTGTTTGAGTTAATTGTACTGCACTCCAAACTCCAAACTGACTTCTGTAAAATACAATCTAAACTGTACAGAACATGTAAAAAAGATGTAAGCGCAGCACAACTTCAGCAGAGTTTCTGCGTTTAAAACATGAAGTGCTTCACGAGAAACAAGCGCAGAAACCCAGAGACTCACGGATGAAACGTGATGAGCAGAAGGTCACTGGAGACGCCTTCCAGACAAACATTCATCACTGGATCCAGTGTGTACAGTAACAGTACAGAGAGTTGTGTTCTCATTTTCTGAAAAGGGTTATGATACACATGACAAGCGTTTGCCATCATTAGACAGCGATACCTGGATTCTGATGGCAGGTGTAGCTCTTCTCTGCTCCACAGCAATCTGTGTCACCATTCACTGAATGAAAAGAGGAAAGCAGATACAGGCTGCTGACCCAGGATCAGTTCAGGTTACAGTTGGTTTGGCAGTGGCTCTTATCAGCAGATGGAGGGAAATCCTGCTTGTCCTGCGGGGTGAGAATCTGTATCACTATTGTTGCAGGAATTGCATGTAAAGCCTGAAATGATATCGCATCTACTGGTGTGTTTAATGTATATCTGTTCATGACCGACGACACACACTGCATGTCATCATATGCATTAAAGTAAACACTCACTCCAACCATTATTGCTCCATTTTAAATATTAAGTTTAATAAACGTCACAAAAATGTTTATCATGCTGAACATAAACTGTAAACTTTTTTTTATTAAGGTTTTGGTAAATCAAAATTTTAAGATTCTTAAAGAGCATCTAAATTCTCAAATCTATAAAACTTGATACTGTGTGTAAAACATTATCATGAAAACAGCATCTCAAACTCAGACGCATCTGCAGTTACAGGATTGAATTATGGGAAAACTGGAGTTTGATTTCATTGGGCATATTCTGTGTTTTCACAGCTCTATTTGGGGCCAGGCTCACCTGAGAAAGCGATACGTCTGAGAACCCCCCGGGAGAGGTGGTCTTTTGTGTCCAGCACAGAGTTGAGGGGGCTAGAGCGTGCGCTCATTGAAAGAGCTGTGTATGGCTTTACACCCCTCACAATAACCCCACAAACACAACACACACAACAAACACACAAGCTGATGGAAAACAGTATCTAATCCTGAAGCCAATATCCACTCATGTAAAGACAAACTGTGGTCATTTAACAGGTTATATTACTGAAACAGACCCAAATAAATATGTAAACATTTCTCACCACCAGCTGAAACTTCTGCAGAACATCAGCATCTGTTGACTGTCACACAATGTCTTTTAAAAACGTGACTCAAGTTTCTGTAAAACATTAAGATCAGTTATAGCTCATTATGGAAAAGAGAGTCTTAAGAAGATGATATCTGGATATATGAGACTGTAGATCTGCAGATTTCACATTCTTGGTCTCTTTAAGATTTAGGTCATGGTTTGCAGAAGAACATTATGCCACCATTACAATGTCAAAAACATTTTCTTTTCTAGGGATTATGTCTCATTTCATGTGGCGTTTCACAGGCATACTTCACTGCTCTCGTATTCTCAGTGATCATCAGAGAACTGTCAGGTCCTTTCTGACAAATATCTGACCTGGCAGATCATGATGTCAGAAACCATTACAAACTCAAGACCTGCGTGTTGTGAAGGTCAGAGCGCAGTGAGAAAGACGTTTTATTTTTTAACTGTATTACCCAGAGCTGACCGTGAATTCTACAACAATCTGAATGCACAGGAAACTAAAAAATTTTCTGCATTTAGTGTAGAAAATTTAAACTGCATGTAAAATGGTCTRGATAATGCTGTGGGTGGTTGCTAGGGTGTTACTAGGGTTTGAGAGCATTGCTAGGTGGTTGCCAGGATGTTATGGAGCTTAAACAGCTTTAATATACACTCACCTGTTTTAGTAGCTTGTATAGCTAACTACTGTTTTAAACGAGTAGCTTGACTGTAACGTAACTACTGTTCTCTAAATCATCAGTGATTACTGATCAGCAGTCAGTTACACACAGACTGGTGGGGAGATTTTTGTGTTTACTGCACACGTCGTGTCCTGCCCGGCCCACCGTGGTCAGCCTGAGGGGGTCCCGCCTGCCGCTCATGCAGACACAGGCTGCATTGTTCTCCCTGTACCTAAACTTAGAGGGTGACGACAAACACAAAAACAGGAGAATAAAAGGTGAAAGTCAAATAAAACAGCATCAGAAACAGAGACCAAAAGAGACACAACACAACACATACACAACATTGTCAAACACAAAAAAACGGTATGATAAAAAACAACTGCAGTTCTTAGAAAGGAAATGAAAGCTAGTTTCTGATTGGTCCAGACTTTCTATTTTTGGATGAAATAAGACTGAAGTGAGATTCACTCTGTGTGTTTTTTTTACATTTATTTATTTGGCTCTTTGCGTTACTCCTGTCAGCCAACACTGAGCTCACGGCAGGCGTGTGTTCTGCGTGTTCCCCGTCTGCAGCACAAAGGTTCTCTGTTATTTCAGACTCAACACTGCCGTGTAAACTGAAGAACTGCTGTGGGTTCTGACAGCGCCGGGCTCAACAGTCCAAACCCGCTCCGTTCTCACCACCTGAAACTTATTAAACATAAATCTGGGCAGCCACACTGATGAAACCCGAAACTCATATTGACTTTAAGGGGGAGCGCTATAAATCTCAGCTCTCTCTCTTACCCCCCCTCACATTCCTGCAGTATCATACAACGCTCAGCCTCAAACTGCAAAAAGCTTCAAAAGTAGAAAACGTTGCAGGCTGAAGCGGCGCGACTCGCTGGAAACTTGAACAAATAAACAGAAGAGGCCTGCGGTCGGGATATCAATGCTGCCAGACAAACACACTGGAATGTTTTGGTTGCTCACTGGTTGCTCTTTCACAGCTCAAGAGACATATTGTGTTCTCAGTTTTATTCCCTTAAACTCTGTAGAAACCTCATCTCAGATGGTTCACCTGAAAAACATGAGACAGATGAGATGAGTTTACAGTATAATGTGGTATAATGGTATGATACAGTACAGTTCTTATGGAAATGTAAAAAAAGTAAGATAAAGTTATGACTGCAGACTCTGACCAGTTTGATACATAGATGAGGCACTAGAGGAGACGTGAGCTTATTGTGAAACACCAGAGACACAAACCTTCTCCAAATGTCTCCATTTGTTCTCCAACTAAAAAGTAATATCAGGTTGACACAACAGCTTCTGTTTTTCTGTGCTGTAGGAATGACAGGGTTGGAGAATGAGAGGTTGTGTGGACTGAAGAATTTTCTGCTTCTCCTCTGGTGCCTTCAAGTGGACCTGCTTGAGCTTCGCTGTGCAAACCTTAGAAAAACATTTGCCATTGAGTTAAATTCCAAGCATCTGTACAGTATCACTAAACCTCAAAAGTGATGTTTCTTCTTCACAAACAGCTTAATTATATTCACAATGTTTTATTTGTATTGGGTTGAGGGTCATGCAGCACGAATTGTTTGTACGAGTCACTGATGGTGTTATTTGTGGGAAACCTCAGCGAGTGAAAGGGTTTCCTCTGTGCTGGAGGCAAAACCACACGTAGCTTGACAACATTCTCCAGACTGACCGTCTCTGTTCCTCACTGAAGAATCTTCTTGTCCAGGTTCTGCTCTTCCACAGAAGATGCGGTTTGTGCTGAAAGGTCTTTATGATCTTTTCCTTGAGCCTTGAGAAACATTCATATTCCAAGATATCGAATAAGTAGCGTGAGGGTTTATTGATCACAGTCCTGCATTAAAATGGCTACAGCGTTTAAACCGAAAGTCACTGTATTCACTGTTAGTTTAGATTAGGTTTATTAGAGTTAGGGTTAGGGCACGACAGACATAAGGCTAAACAGAGAGTGTAAAAAGTAAACAGGAAGTGGACCTGTAGAGACTGGATCTACTGCAGGAAACACAAACCTCATGACACAGTGAGAAAAACCTGATAGCAGTCTGCAAATCTGGAAAAGCCTGTGCAGAAAAAAGACAAACATTGAATAAAGATGTATATTTTTATATCTGACATACAGATTGATGAACTCAGTCATATAACTTTATTAGCACACGACTCCCATATTTAAACTAATTCAGTGTTTTGAGACAGTAACAGAAAGTGATTTGATATTAGTGGTCGCCTGCAAACCTGCATTAACAGCTTTCATTCAGTGGAAAATCCCACTCTGAAACTCTGATGTGAGACGCAGGATATGCGCCGCAGTCGTGACATGGAAAGCGGATAGTGTAAAAAGAGAGATAGAGAGCCGGGCAAGAGCATGTGGAGGTGTTATAAACCTGCGCCGTACACAAAGAGCTCACTGTACAGCAGCTGCCTGCAGTGCAGACACGAGCAGACGCAGACGCAGACGCATGCTACTGCCTGCTGACCACCTGAATAGCAGCAGACGAGCAACACCTGAGCAGAGGAAACACACCTAACAGAACAAACACTGAAAAGAGAGACACTTCAGAATCAAGAACCAACACCAAACTTCACAACACAAAGTTCTTCTGTTCTCAGAAACAAACTGAAGACTGTCTGGAGGAGAAACAGGAGAATTTAGGGCATGTTTGACTTTTATTTACATTGTCCTTCAGGCTCTTGTAATAATAATTCTGCTAAAAAAACAGAAATGCTGAGGTTATTTGCTCTGGGGGGGATTGGCAGCGTGCGGCAGCATGTTTAACAAAATGAGCAAAAGAAACTAATTTCATGGTATGCATGAAAAATTCTGAACACAGGAAAAACTGTGACACAATTCAGTCCAACTAAATTGATTAATATGTATATTTGGAAGATTTTCCTGCAGTTATGCTGTTTCATGTATCTAATCAAGAACTTTCTGCACAATATCTATTATTTACAACCTCTTGTTGCACAAAAACTCACGAATAAGATCATTTTATTATCTCAACGGTCCACCAACCGGGAATCTCCTCAAACATTTAAATTGCGTTTGGAGACATGGGGCAGAGAATCATGGGGTATGTACTGCCTCAGCCAAAATGACAAACAACAAACGCTGGGAGCTCATACTGGGAAATATCAGGATTAGTTCACATACCATAATGAACACACACACACACACAAATCTCTACATCAACAAACACAAGTGCAGAAAAGAGCTACAAATTGCCCAAATGTCCACAAAATACACAATGAAAAAATGCTGATATTGTAAGACTTAATGGACTTACTGTGGTTGTGATTATTTTGCTCAATAATTCTCGTAATGTTTATGCAAAACAAAACTTGTTTTTATGACTAAACATGTGACATGCTCTTTCATTTGTAAGTCGTTTTTGAATAAAGCAACTGCAAATGAATAAATGTACAGTTAATGTAAACGTAACTTTTTGGAATTTCAAACAACATGTTCTCAAGCACTCATGATATTATTAACAGGATATGCAAACAACTCAAGAACATTTTCACAATCAGAGTTACTGCTGTAATATTTTACAACTCACATCTGACCTCTAACTTTACAACGAAATAACAAAGAGCTCTTAGCAACATTTGACCGAGCTGGACAATGCCTCCATATCTTCAGTGAGAAGATAAATAGAGAAAAGTTTGTTAACATCTCCTGTCAGGACTGTGATTAACTGAAGCAAAGACGCCATGAACTGTCACAGAGCGGCGAGCAGAGCCGTACATCAGATGTGATGTTGTAATGTTGGTGATGTGTGTGGAAAAGTTCTCTGAGGATTCTGTCATCTTCCCAGCAGCACTCAGATCAAAATGTCCTCATTTTATCAGTTTATTATGAGATATCCACACATTTCTGTCTAGCTGATTTTAACACAAATTCTGCTTAAGAAAGAGCAAAACTACATACATTTAAAATATTGTGCTGTGATTTAAGAGCTTTGTGCTGTAAATAATGATTGAGCGAGTTTTGAGTGAGTTATATCTCAGGCGTGTTCCTCACACCTGCCTGTGCTTCAGGACAGCAGACATACAGGGACGTCAATCACACAGCAGCTAAACACTGATCCCGGGCCAGACTTAACTTCACCCTAAAGCACACATCTCACCCTGAGCAAACACTGCTGCCTCAGTCACGTCAACAACAGACCAGGTGTTCAGACAGAGAGAAACAGGCCGACGGAGACGTTTACTCTCGCAAGAGTTGTGGAAAGTCTTATAGATATAAGAGTTTGCTTTAAATTTTTTGTCTGTCTGATCAGACACTATAAATGGCTCATCTGCAGTTTGCCAGATGAAAATGGACTCCATCCGTTGTATGACAGTAAAAGCAGAGCGAGATTAGACAGGAGAAAACTGCTGATATTCTAAAGCCTGATTTAAATACTTATAGTTCACATCACATGATGGTTATAATCTGGTTAATAATGGCAGAACAGTGAAGAGTTCCCTTCCCACCCCTAGTGGTTCATGATGGAACTGCAGGTCATGTGTATTACAGTCATGTCAAACAGATCATAAACTGCCCTACACAGATCTTATTTTGCCACACTTACCAACATTACTGAAGCCAACTGAAGATCAAATCAATCAGTATTTAAATAGTAAATATATAACCTCTAATAGAACGCTAGAAACATCTAAACTATCATTCACATGTTCACAAGCAGCAGAGTGCTTGTAAACAGTCCATTAAAGCCGAGCCAACAGAACTCATGCCACTGGATGTCAACATCTACGGTTTAACAGCCAATCAAAGCGAGTCAAAACACGGTTCCATTTGTATTCACACACAAGCACAACGTTCTCACTAGAGTTTGAACGACAGTAAATCAGGAAACGTGTCTTGAAACCGAGACTCCGCTTTAAAAAAACACCCTTGTTCTGTTTCTGGGTCATTCTCCGGTTTCATTTATCCATCCAGGGGCTCCGTCAAGGAAGCCCATCCGTTCTGCGTCCCGCCACCCCATTACTCTTGATTGGCTCTCAGTTGCCGTGGAGATGGAACATAACCTATTGTGACAGGACCCAGAGCTCGCTGACATCGCCTTGGCAACGGTGCCATGTGTACAATAGGCCGTCCTGATGGCGAGAGCGGAGTGAAGCACAGGAAGTGTCTGACAGCTGTTTAGGTGTGTTTACTGTAAGTCATCAGAACACAGGGGCCCATTAAACTGTAACATTAACTCTGCGGCCCCATGAAAAAGCCTCAGCCTCTCCTCCACTGTGTTCAGCTGAAGTGTTTTTCCATGCACAGCGAGGGGATTAACAGACATGTGCAGGGTTTTAATGAATGCTGTTTGTTAGGATGTTTGACTCACAGATATGAACACATTTCTGACCCTGGATGTGAAACTTCACCTCAGATCAAGAGCTTGGTGACGTCACCAACAAAGGAAAATAGTTTCAGAGGTGAAACATTTTTTTATTGTTTAGAAAAAAATAGTATGAATCTATATCCTCTGGATTAACATTCAAAAACGTGACCATGTGCATTAAGAAACTGGAGTCTGTATTACATGAATGAAACAATGATCAAAATAAACTGCATCAAGATTTTAGATCTTAGAAAGATGCAACGTTTGTTTCAGAGAGAAGCAACAGGTCCTGTAGTGTTTAATGGAGCGGCACTAGGGGACGCTGGTGAGCACATCACTACATTCACTACAGGAATTTGCAAAAACAACCAGCAGTAGAGACGAACAGAAAACATGCTCACAGTTCCTGTGCTCATAGAAGATCCGTCAGGGCATGCAAACAATGTTTTCCAGGTCCAAAAATTCATGGACATTTCTGCAGAGATTTATTTATTTATTTTAAAGAACCCTGCATAATTTTTCACAAACATCAGCGAGGGAAACTGGCCATCTACATACAGCACAGCTCTTCTGATAACAGGATGGTCACTGGAGCAGTTTTACATCTGTTGTACGTGTCTAAATATTTTTGATCCGTAAAATAAAGCTGCTCTCAGAGCAGAGCTCAGATCCTGTCCTGTGGGGTCATACGAGTTCTTCTGCAAACATGAACTCTGCTCAGCTCTGGTCAGAACAACAGCAGCGTCTCGCGCTCAGTTTACTCAGTAATGTTTGAGTTCTGTGGGGCCCTGCAGCTGGTCAATGGCAGTCCTATCACAGAACCTCTCACCCGGGCCGATCAGCAGAACTTTGAGACTGAAACGTACCTCACCAACACAGTCTGTCAGCAATCACACGACGCTTCCAAAGAAAATCTTAAGACACATTATTCAGATTTCAAACATTCTCTTTGTATTTTTCTGCAGCCATAATACAATATCATGTTTTGGTTATTAAAACTAGGGCTAAGGTGAATGCTAAGGTATAAACATGTTTCAGTGCAGTTGTTACGGATTCTGTGGGTGCAAGATGGTTTATAAATAATTGTTTACTGGCTCAAAACAAAATAACTCATCCACAAATCATGCTGATATTCTACATCAACTTCAGCACGTCTCTAACCGCATGAGATGAAAGTCATGATTCTCCAGCAGTCCCATCATCTCCTGTTATAAAGTCAAACGTATGAAATGAAAGAAGGTTTAGGTGGAGCAGAGAACACGTGAGAGACACTGAAGGTGTGAGAAGGTCTCTGTGTCTCATCAGCCTGAGGAGCTGGAGATGAAGAGAGAAGCTGGAGAGTTTGGTGAATGTTCCAGCACTTACTTTGCCCTTTGGGCGGCTTTTCGCTGGCAGACGGGTTTTGCGCTGGCAGGTCCGGTGACTTTCCATCTGCCCTTTCTCATTCGTTTTCCAGGCAGCTGTCCTGTGGAGTTCGGCCTCTCTGACACCTTCCAGAGAAAAAGACAAAGATGGCCGTGACTAAAGGTAGAGCGGTAGAGACGGAGCAGTCAGAAGATCAGTAGCGTCACCTGAAGAGTCAGTCATCCATGTGATCTGTAGTTACTGCCTTCAAAGGAATTAAATGTTTCTCAGAACTGCATTCACTTCAGAGTCCAGAAATCTTAAAAAAATATTAATAATAATAATAATAATAAAATTAATAATAATAAATATATATATATATATATAGTTTATATATAGCTGCCCAGTACCAGCAGCACAGCTCAGAAGACACACAGATCTCAGATGAACCTCAACAAAAGATGCAAAACCCCAAAACATCTAAATCCTTTAAGGGAAGATGGTCTTTCTCCTCACGAGGAGAGCAGTTTAAGAAGCAGCTTTGTGACACTTTCTCATGCCAAACACTCTCTGAAGGAGTTTGATTTCTCTGGTTATCTGCAAGGTCAACTCACAAACCTCCTGCATGAAACATCATTAACATTATTCCTGAAATTCTCTAAAGTTCAACAGCAACAGAGGGGCAACTGAACACCACAGCACTGCAGTTTATACATATGCTTCATACAAACAGAAGCATGTTACCACACGCTTCTAAACACATCTCTTAAAGTACAGCTTAAAAAATGTTCTGTCATGTGTAATGTTGACTCATAAAGACTTGATACTGTCCTTGTACAGTAATATAAGATATATGCCATATTGTGTTATCAGAATAAGACAGTCAGATGTAAGCAGTCTCTTCAGAGGCATGTCACAATGTTTGTTTAGTTTGCACTGAACAACTGCATTGTGAGGATCTAATGCTATAATGCGGCTGGAGGAGGAATAACAGCCAGTTTCCAGTAAAAGGATTTAAGGTGTGTTTGTTTCTGGCAGGGTCACAGGAAGGTCACCAGGGCTGCACCTGAGATATTGCGTGCCGCCGCACCCACGCTGAGTTCTGGCAGGAGGGCGGGTCGCGCAGATAATGCGCCACACAATGGTGATACAATACTGTCACCCTAGATTTGGCAAGTCAAGACGTTTGTATTGTCTTTGTTTGGCTCATTCTGAGAGTGTTTATTTCAAATGACCTGTGAATCTGATAGACCCTGATTTACTGGAGATGATTTAGTGGCTGTTTGTTGTTTTGGGCCACAATCTGTAACGTTTTCTGCACGTCACATGAATAAACATGTTCGTGAAGAAAGTGTGAGTAAAGTCTTTATCATGGGTGTATATGTTTAAGTAGACAAGACTTCTCTCATTACTGCAGACATACTGAGCTTTGAGACAGGACGACAGCATCTTGTTAATATCTTACTCTTTGGGAGTTTGTATCTCGCCTTCAGATGTGATTTGATTAGTTGGTGAGAACTGAGGTGAAGACTGCATCTCTCTTGTGTTAAATTAATGTGATCACAGGGGTCAATATGAGACCAGCCTCATAGCTCACCAGTGAGGGAATGTTTAAATCAACAACTGCCCATGACTTCTCAGTCTCCATCTGTCTCTCTCTCTTTCTCTCTCTCTCACACACACACACACACACACACACACTCACACACACACACACACACACTCACACACACACACTCACACACACACACACACACACACACAAACCTCACCCGTGTTTCCCTTGGACCAGATGACCCATCAACTCCCAACCAGAGCCTCACTATCGCCACGGTGACGATCCGCAGCCCAAGAATTACCCAACCCCACAGGAAATGACACAAACTTGGAGCTCACACACACTAACACACATATTCCGCTTTTATTTTCCTTTTCATAACGTTTGCTCAAAAAAACATAAAAACTGGCTGCAGTCGCAGGCACAGAATGCCAGTTTATGACTCGAGTGGAGGGCCTCAGTTCACCCCCGCTAACACACTGCCACAGACGCTGGAAACATGCAGCTAACGTTAAACAGGCTTCTTAATATCCTGTCCATTTTACCACCTTTCAAAATAAACCACCTAAAGACTGTGAGTATTAACAGATTAGAGTGATTAATGTTAACTTTTAACTGTTTACAAACTTCTCAGAGTATTTATGCCTCAAATCTTACAGCCTGTTTCAGGACATGTGCCATTACTCGTTGTTTCCCTAGCAGATGAGTTACATGCTGTAAGAGGTTCAGTCACTTACAGAGACACTAAACCCTGCTGGCTCACAGGAAGAGGAAATGGACACATCTGACCAATCAGAAGCAGTTTCAGCTCAGAGTGTCAGAGATCAGAGATTCACTGCCAATGCGTCTCTGTTTCTCAACACTGCATTCGTTTCAGTAAATATTCAACAAACATTCCCATCATTTCAAATAGTTTTGTAATATTTGTTATAGTGCTAAATAATTACAATACTAACTGACACAATACACACACACACTCACATACACACACAGACACACACACTTACACACTCACTCACACACACACTCACATACACACTCACATACACACACACTTTCTTCTGGTGTATTTTTACATGCTGTGAGATGCTTCCATCACCAACATTTGCTCTTAATCTGGAAGCTAAAGATGCGAGAAACAGAGGTTTACTGTCCTCAGTACAGTATTTACACACACTCCTCATATTTTACTGCAGTGAGGGAACTGGACCGAATTCTCTGGCACTGCAGACTGAACCCAGACGGTTTGAATAAGCCCCCCACACGCTGCTCTCCCATTCATCACCGTTAACCCAGACCTGAGACTTCAGGCAGGTATTTCATCTGCAGCAGGAAACATCGCTCACCACACATTCACATTCTCATCCACCATGTTTGTTTACTGTGTTTACTGAGGTACAGCAGGTGAAACTGCAGCCCAGCATGGTGA
>JBAJNP010010511.1:0-16299 GCA_036877545.1 Yasuhikotakia modesta
TGTGTCTGTGCTCTCCAAATCTGAGGAAGTGTCAGGGAATTTGACATCACCTCAGACAGGTGATTTGTCCAGAGACCCATAAGAACCAACAGAGTCAGACAGGACGTGACAGGAAGTGAGTAAAATGCTCTCCATTGTACAAAAACATACAAATAGGAGCATAAGCAGCATTAAACTATGTTTTTTCTATAATTGTGCTGTGAAAGCTGATACTTTTGACCTTTAAATCAGCATACAGCAAAACATATGCATTTTTTTGTCAGGATTTTTTCCCAAACAATGAAAATGTGACATTCCAAAACTGTTCCACAAAAGAATTTGTTTTGTTCTGTGGAATGCCAAATTTTGTTTAGCCTAATGTTTGATCTGCTCCTTTTTTATATCATAGAAGTGAATGGAGACCAGGGGCTGTCAAGCTCTATAAAACACTAAGATATACTTTTTAAAGTCATATGATGTGAGGAAAAGCCTGAAATATACTAGCTATTCCTAAAGAAAATAAAATTGAATCCTGCTTGCAGCAGTAACCATTCACTTATATTAAATGGTTTGGGGAAAACAAACAGTTTGGACATTTTGCTATTACTGTGTTGATATTAAGAAAGTGACTTGCAGGTATGATTTGGAAAGATGCAGGTTTGGAAAAATACAGAAGAGCAAACAACATCCTAATTTTCATTTTTTGGTGAAGTGTTCCTTTAAAAAACAAACCACAAGGCCGTCACAAGCGCGGTGGCTTGCAGAAAATCCCTGCCGTGTCTGTGAACAGCTTGATTTTATGGAGACAGATCTCTTGCTAATCAATACAAAGCCTCCTAAGTCCTGCTCAAAGCATTGAACGTCTTCCCGAAAAGCCGTAGCACGTGGCTCTGATGGGGCAGCGGCGCTGCATGTGGTGCACTCTAAATTTATCATCCTCTTCCTCTCACGCAGATGTTTGTTCATGCAGACCGTGTGCAGGGATCAATAAGAGATTAGCTTTTATTAGAGGCGGGTGTCATTTCTATTTAAAATCTTAAAAATGTTTTCAAGTGATCTGTTCCCAGACATGCGTCTCCAGGAGAGGCATCAATGCCCCCAGGATGAGTACAGAAGGGGATGATGGGAGACAAGCAAATGTTTTTGAGCTTGTGGGCGTGATCCCCACCAGCAGACGCTGACAACTTCCTGCCTGTCGAGTGAAGCCAGTGACAGCAGACGCATCGCAGGATTTCTTGGCAAACACATCAGAAAATATTTTCAACGTCTATATAATGATAATGTGAATTATATTGGTGCAGAAACAACTATGAGTGAGACAATTTTAGGTTGATTTAAGCCTGATTTAAGTGTAAAAACTGGATTTTTTTTGGTCAGAACATTTCTGTATTTGTCTGAGTATAACAGCCAGCCCAACAAATCAGCCAATAGTGTGAGTTTAGGGTGGAACTCTCTGTTTTCTGACCAATGAAAAAGAACAGAAATCACCCGTTGTGCCTAAAATGTCCACTTTTGCCTGGTGTGCTATTAAGCCCTGAATGAATATAATATCAACAGGCTCTTTTCTTTGAATAGTGTTGAATGAGACTGAATGAATTATAGTGAGCTTAAACCCGCAGGGCCATAACACAGTTTCCCTCCCAGTACAGAACAAACGTTTGTTGTCCAGTGAATAAAGCTGCATTCTATAAAGGCAAACCGCTGCATTGCTGCTTTAAGATTTGTCTCAACCGTATGGTTTCCAGGAACTGCACACACACTGGCAAATTATAAAAGCTAAATGGTTTTAGGTGTTAAGTGGTCTAAAATGATGGAGCCCTTAGGCAATTATTCAGAGCCATAAAAAGACTCACTTGTTCCATGACACTCTCCAGTCTCTTGTTGACCCTGCTGAGGTCTGCAGTCTCCACACTCCCCCTTTTCACCTGCTGACCCTTTTGACTGGTTGTTGCAGCTCTGTTCCTTTTCTTCTGACAGCACATAAACCGTGAGCTTAACTCTGCCCTGCTTGACAGCTGGCCTTCAAACTGCTCAGCACAGACACATTTAATAGACAAAGATAATCTCTATAGAGGTTATTGGTGCTGTAAATTCAATATCTACCACAATCACCATGCTAGGACTGCAACTGTTCCCTTTCTAAAAATAATGGAAAATTAGCTGTGTGACCTTAGAAGTAATTCATTTTAATCTTCTTTTGTAAAATACTACTCTCTAATTACTGTATGAAGAATGAACACAACATATAATTACCACATGTGAACCTGTGTTTGTTAAAATTGTGAAGATTTTCTTGCTGGTGTGTAGTTAAGTAATTATCTGGTTTATTTAAGCTTTTAAATAAGCTTGTACGAATTTAAAGTGCGTAACCCTATAGAATTATAATTCTTTCTTCAGATTTTAAATAGGAGACACTTGTTAGCAGCGCCACCTCACGCAGTCCATATGGGCCTTTTTAACGCTGGTAAATTTCATGTTAATTGGGATTGGAGAGAAGGATAATGAGGATTAGGCATACAAGGATTTCTCTCTCATGCTAATAATGGCTGAATGTTCTTTGGAAACAATTAGGGGAACACGTCCTGTTATTTGTGCCCTCACAATCGGGTTCAATTCACCATGACTGCTTACCCCACAGGTTTGTGTCTGGTGTGCGAGACAGGGAGGGTGAAAAAGAAAATAATTTCAAAGTGAACAGTGGGAGAGAGAGAGAGAGAACTAGATTGGCCTGTCCAACAGTAGTCTTGGATGATTTAAGAATCAGAGGTGTTTGGAATAATTCTGTGTCAGTAGACCCTGTCTGAAAGGCCCACCTGGAGGCCACATGTGGTGGCCTCAGAGAACGCCAGACTGGAAAACCCACAGCCACCATTAAATTGAAAGGGTGTGGGGGCTCATTAAAACATTATTTATGTGAGCGGTGATATTTTATCACCACCATATGATTTCATTGAGCTCGGCTAGGCCATGTTCACTGGCAGAGAGAGAAGAATAACTTATTGTTGGGCTTTCTTACGCCCATCATTAAAAAGAAAAGCTGGGGTGAGAGGCTGTGCAGCTCCCAGTTCACCAGAGTGTGCAAAATTCTCCATCTTGTTAGCACCTGTTTCTGTTTGTTTATGAACTATTCAGGGAACGAACTTGACTGCACTTAAATTCAAATCTTTATAGGTTATGTGAGCTTGTTACAGAATGTTTAGGAATGTTCTGCCTGAATTTTTCTTGTTTATCTGGCTGGATGGATAGGAGAAAAACTATAACCAGTGAAAAGTTTTCTGTTAGTGCTATTAATTTGTAATGTATGACTGTAAAAATGGCTGTAAAAAAGACGGAATAGCAGAATTTTGTATGTGGAAACAGTATAAATTAAACATTTGTTTCTTCTGAAACTGTATTTATTAGAACGACTGTAACAGTAAAATGGAATGTACACTGTGACTGTACATTTAGGATAATTGCTTAATTATAAACAATGAATTAATATGACTGCATTAACATTGTGCTTTATGCATTTTATTTTGCTTGCTTGGCTGTACAGCAGCTATGGCTGTCTGTTAATGTAAGTTAATGTAACACTGGCTTATCCAGCTGGACCCACTTGCATGTCCTTCTCTTCCCAAAGGCATGTTTTCTATTCTGAGTCAGACGGTCTTAGAAAAAATAAGGGGCAATACTAGTGAGCTTGTGTGTTGGGCTATTTATGGTGATCCCAGGTGCTCCTCACCCATTCTGATTGAGTGAGAGGAAGTCAGGGGGACTATAGAGGATAAACTGATACAGAATTTTGTGGCTCAATTTGCTCTTGGAGTTTACATGGTGAGGGTTACAAACAGGGTTGAATGGTAGCTGGTAATATTTCAGAAAAGTACTGTTAACTATTTTAGAATATGTTAATAGAAAATTAATTATTTGAGAATATTTAACAGTACGTTGTCTGATAAATAAAACTAATATGAGAGTATGTCAAATAATCAACATTATTGAGTGACAGGAAGTTTTTTTCCTGTCACTCAGAGTATTTTAATAGCTGGGCAGTTGTTTTATTATGCACATACTGTGTAATACACTGAAGAGCCTTATTTATTTGTGTTCCTTTAACAGTTTAGTATTCTTGGGAAATATACTGTTTAGACAGATATGTAATGAATAAGCTGTTTAGTAAATAAATTGGCTAAACTGTGCACTTAGGACAAAGTTGTGACAGAGCAGTGATGTATTTAACGCTACCTTTAGCATTCTTGCTGTTTGTTTGGTTTGCTTTTCATATTAGTTTGACTGTTAAATTTTGCTGCAAAGCCCATAATAGGCTTTTCGTTTAATGCCTGGTTCCCTACACCCAGATATATTCATTAAAGCATAAAGCCTAAAAGCCTCGGTTTTCACACTCTAAAAGAAGCTCCTCAGATGTACTATATTAGTAAGGTGAGTTAGTACATGGTTTAAACACTGTTACTTTACCCATAAGTACACTTACCATAGCTCAGCTGGTCTCAAAAGATCAGAAGGTGCCCCAACATTGCCTGACTCGAGTGCAATAACACAGCTGCTCAAACCAAAACAAGTTCTCCTCAGGTACTTCAGTTGCTGCTGTGGGCCCAATGCAAGGCCCTCACTGCACAAATACTCATGAAGAATGATGCTCTCAATGGAACCCTAAACATCTGCTGCAGTTTGGAAACTGCTTACAGATGGAGAACCTAGTTTGTCAGGGTAGTACGGTTGACTTCAAACAAATGATAGGAACAATGTATTGGGCTTTAAAGGTCTGTGAGTGAGATCAAAGACCTGCAATTATGTTGTTAATGTCAATTTGGACTGCCACATAGGTGCATGTTTTAAATCCCAGATTGTGATAATGAAACCCGAAATAGCTCTAAATGCAAATGTAATGGGCTGAATTATTCTCAAAACAGAGTTTGAGGAGAAATAACAGGCTGTTTTTTGGTTTATTAAAGCTCAAGTCTTGTTGGCTGGTCTAAAACGTGGTCCTGAACCTGCAACCACTCGTAGCATTGTAATTAGTTACGTTTCGGCCCAAACTTTTAATGAAGAAAACATTCTGTAGACTGTTAATGAACCATAACAATTGAGGGTGGCATCAATTATGCAGCTTTTGAGAATTCATAGAACACTGTCTGAAATGAGTTCTGTTCACTGTCAACCCAAGATAACAGGAAGTTGCTTCCATCTCAGTTTAAATACTTCTCTTATGCAATACAATTATGCACAGTAGTGGTGATGGGAAGTACATACTTAGTGTCTCTAGTGTCTATGCATACTAAATATAATTCTTGAACCTCTTGATATAGCAGAACACTTTTAATCCATATATACATAACAGTACAGTATGCAAATCAGGATGCAGTGAAACTATATTTATGATACTGTAGCAACTAAAGGCTAATCTTTATTTACATTGTGTCTCTAAACACCTTGTGGATTGTTTCATTTCATGCCTAGGTTTGACTGCTCATACACTGTAAGTTACTGCTCATGTATCTAATTAGACTAAAGGGTCATTGTATTTCAATTACTCTAATGAGGCCTCCAGGATAAAGCATATATCCCCAGTTAAACTTTATTGTTTAAACGTTGTTTAATGTCCAGACGGCAGTGCTTGGAATATTGCCTTGTGCAGTATTCTCAGATCAGTGAGCAAAACAAACAGAGGGAGAGAAAGTTTATGTTTTCAGTCCCATTCTAGAATAGCCAACAAGCCTGATCATTAGCAATACAGGCTTACTGCAGTATATTCCGCTTTATCAACATAATGAACTATTAGAGTGTATGGATCTGTGAGTATTGTGCAGACACTGCGTTGTTTTTGCATTAATGGGCTCCTTTCTCTATTGATCATTTTAGGACCAGTTGTGTTTTTTTCAACTATCTGATCAGATGCTTTTAGAGATTTTGGTGGCCTGCTGTGGCTTAGATAGCAAATAAAAATGTTTCTTCAAGCAGAAGTTTTTGCTTGAAGAAACGTTAAGAAAAGCATTTGTTAAAGTGAATTACGCCTCTTGTTAATCTGTTAGGGCACCTGTGGGAACTGACATCTTCTGAAATGTCCTTGAAACTTATTACTGAGAAAGTGAAATTAAAGCACCATTTGTTTGAGATGCTGCTTGTTTTGATATTTTGATGTATAAGGCAATGACATGCATGCATTTTTAAGTTTGTTTGAACACCATTGGCCAGTGTATTTATTATTCATGAGTTCTTGAAGTTGTTGCATTTTGGGCTTTGGTCATGTTTTGAAATGAATCAGTCAAACAGGAAGTAGCGCATCTGCAACCTGATTGGATAATTTCAATAACACCTCTGACATTTAACACCTCTGTGAATAAATGTGAGTGAATTGTGGTAGACATTTACAGATGACATTTTCAGCAATCAAAAATGAAAAAAATACATTCAGTTCCGCATGTTGGTGTGAGGACTTGTTGCTATGCAGATACCATCTGCGAGTGGCTGTGGATGTAGCAGATCTGGGTCATTGGGTCTTGAGATAGAGCTGTAGGCATCTCCAACAGTTTGCCTTTTCTTCACATATAATGTTCAGTGTTTGCCATCTTCACAGGCTGACATTTTGAATGGATTGATCTTCTTTAGTGTTTCCTTAGGAGATTGAATAATTCTTTCTGCTGGTTGTTTCATGTTTGCCTCATTTATAATGGAGTCTTTGCAGACTGACTTCCATGTTTTGATGTCTGAACAGAGTGAGTCCACAGAGACCGAACGTCTCATAATGCCATCGCAGTGCAATTATTCAGTCTTCTTAATACCTTAATTGGTTTAGATCAACATTAAAATTCATGTTTTTTTCATAATGTGCTGCATTTCAATGTGGAATAAATCATCTCATTTTTCTTCCCTCTAAGATGTTAATAAGCTTATTAGTTGATGTTTTTAAAGCAGGAGGAGAGATTGCTCTTTCCCATGCATTTCTCTAGACTTTGCCCCATATTTTGTGTCTCCAGAGACAATGGAATACAGGTCATTGGGTATCGGGCACAACTTCATAAACATCCATTAATCACACCAGTCTACAAATGCCAATGAAATATATTAAAGATTTGTCACTTAGGCCAGTGATATTTGGTTCAACCAGGGATAGCTAACCAAGGTTATCTATAGAGGTTTCATTATTTTTATTATTGTTGTTGTTTTTACTACTACTATTATTATTAGAGATGTCAATAGATTAAAACACCCAATTGTGATGTATTATCTTAAGTGACTTAATAATATTATGGTTGTGATATACAGTAAAATAGTTAAAAAACACATTGAGAAGTATTGATATTGCTGTGGCAGAACATAAGACAAAAGTTTGAGACACACTAAATTAAGCAATCAATGTTTCTCCTCACATTTTCCTCTTTTCTATTTCCAGAAATTTGCTGATGGCTGTCTGCAAACAGGTGTTAAAATATCATCAGCGAATTGCTCAGAGGATAACAAGAGACTGTGTTTCTTTGTGCTGACAGCACTGTGATTATTTGGTTGTTCCAGACAGGAAGTGAAGTAGAGTCACCGGTGGAAAGGGCTGTAATCTGCTTGACTTAGCTAGGCTACGCTACGCCTGCAGCTGTGTGGCACGGTCTGTCCTGTCAGGACATCTCATCAGTCGCTGGCTGCATTACTCTCTCTCTCTCTCTCTCTCTCTCACTCTCTCTTTCTCTCACTCGCTCACTGCTTTTTTATGGAACAAATTACACCGCACGTGTGATTAATTGGTTCCACTGGAACAGAGTAATTGTTTACACTGCATATCTGAAGACCTTGTAAAAAAGTCCTCAGATAATAAAAATATATTCTCGGCGATCAAGCGTCAACCTTTTCCCATATGTGCACCAATCGTGACGCCGAGGTCTTTTTAGCAAAGTTGCTTTGGAGTTTAATAATATGTCACATAAAGTTCTCTTGTTATGTATGTGTTTGTAACCTGATTTAGTCTTATGCACAAACCGCCCTGGATCTGTTAGAATAAATGTACGTGCCGAATGTGACATTGATTACCAGATGTGTCACACTTGGAAGCCTTGAAAGATTTATCCTTCTGTTTTATGTAGCTTAACATGATTTAAATAAGATGCACATTGCAAAACTTTGTCAGAATTTTCCTGCATTCCAACGTTCTGCACAGCGATGTGAAATGTGTCACAATGAGGATTTATGTTTCCACATTCAGGTTTTGCCAATGAGTACAAAAATGAATGTTGATCAGGTGTTCCTTAAAGGCACAAATAGCATTAAATTTGAAAACCAAACAAAGACTTTTTTAAATAATAAGGGGGCAGTATAGGGCATATGAAACAGTAGCTATCTGTTCAGTGATTTCTGAATAAATAATACTAATAACTCAATAACCAGTTTTAATACTTAATAATGTCCATTTTTATTTTTGTCTACAGGTTTCCCAAACAGAAAGGCTGTGCTTCTAAAAGTGCCAAAAAATGTGGCTTTTAGGTTCATTTGTGAATATCCCCCTATTTATTAATAAAGGTGAGGGCATTCAAATGCAAAAGGGCCACAGTGCTACAATGCACACATGCAGCTGTGGAAAGTGATAGTGTTATTTGCTGCCGCATCCAGCCAGCTCTTGGTGGCCAAGCGTGTAATTAAACCCCTAAAAATGTCAAACGTTCAGAGCGACAGGCACTATGGGTCTTATCTCTGCACCTCCAGAGGTGTGTGTATTAGTCACGCTCGGTCATTACGGCAAATAATGGGTTAAAAAGAGCTTCACGCTTTACAATGGGAGTTTTATGTCACGTTGAGGACATATGTAGCAATTCACATTAACAACAGAGCATTTAAACTGTCAGTCAATCTGTGTGTTTCAATGCATGATTTATATAGACTTGTACAACCTAAAGAAACCTTTGAGTTCTCCTGTCATCTAGTTTGAGAGCTTGTGAAGGTTTACCACTTAAAAGCCGTCTTTGATGTGAGGGTTCGCTGTCTATGTCATGGTTTGGCATTTAAATATCTCAACAACCACAGCTCTGAAAATCTTGTGGAAAAATATCTGAATTCTGTTATTATAAAAAGGTTCAGTTTATGAGTCTGATTTGATAAGGTTTTCCCAGGGGAAACGTTTAATGCTCAAAGGTTGATATTAAGTCAGGAAACTTAATAGAGTTTTTAGTTATGGTTCTTTGAAGTATTAATTTTGTCTCTTACTGTCTGCATCTAAACTTCCCTAGGAGAAATAAAGAGATACGCTGACCCACTGTAACGCAACAACGCTTTAAAATTCATGTGAATTGCAACTTTTAATAAAATGCGTTAGCAGAAACATATGAGATAATGTTGACACCTACCAAAATATAGCTGAAAACTCTATTACAACTGTTGAGCTGTAAAGTGAAGCAACAGGGCAATAAAGTTGTCTTATTGGAAGTCTCACATTTTATAAGACAGTAAGGCGATTATCTTACGTGCTGTTAATACAAGCGTAGTGCCCATATAATGCTGGGAGCTGCGTGATTATTGTTGTTTAACTTCTGTGCTTCTGTTACAGCAGAGCTAAGGAACTACGCTGTCAGATGTTTAGCACCCCGTCTGCTTGTTGTATGTTCTCCTATGATGAAATCAGCAGCACTAGGTGACATCTTTATCCGACAGTGATGCTTTTATGTGGAAATAAACCAACTGTATCAGGTGATATTATTGTGCTTCAAATACACAGAGTGTTGTTCTTAGAACATTTGTTAACGTTTTTATCAAAAACATTCTTGCAGTAATATTAGTGGAATTTTTCTAACATTATATTCCATATGTCAAAATGATAAGTTAGTGGTTCGTTTTAAAACGAGTAGTTAGTAGTTAGTGGAACATTTTGAAAAGCATTTTAAAGTAAAATTTTAGAATTGTGTAAATTTGGAAACATTAAGGAAATGTTCTTACAACCTAAAATTGTTGTATGCTGTAAATGTTAATGCTTTATCATTTTAATCATGGGAAAAAAAACTTTAATATCCTGACTATATTGAACAAAGGTCAGAAATAGTTCTGCGGTGGTGACCTTGTAAAAATCAGCTGTGACAAAGGTTAAACCCACCTTAACAATGTGTTTAGTCTCAATGTTTATGCGCCTTAGGCTCTTTCTGTGACTTTGGATTTGAAAACACTTTCACGACGGGGTGCCCAATGACCTTGTGTATAGTGATTACTGACTGAATCAGGTGCTGTTGGTTTTGAGAAAGCCACATAACTATAGTGCCGCAGCTTCCTTTCAACATCAGGAAAGCTTTGTGTCCGTCTGTTTTATAACCAAGCACAGTCAGAGCTGGTTTCATCAAAGGGTCTAGAAAAGAAATAGACAGTTAAAAATAAAGCTTGGATACCTTGGGAGAGTTAGGGTGTGACAGTCTGAAATTGCTGGGTATGCTGTCCCAGATTTAAATCTGACTTTGTTTGTGGCCTGCCAGCCCAAAGCTCCACTTTAACAGCTCCAAAGCTATTGCGCTGAGCGTAACCCTCAATGTCAGCCTTTAAGTAGTTTTGTTTTCGTAACCAGCCTGCAATTGTGGCTGCCTACCCCCAACAAGTATAATACAGTACTAGCCAAGCCCTCCATCAATTTTTCCCTGATATGTTGGCTGTTAAAGCGTGGGAGAAAGGAGAGTTCGGTGTATTCCGTTTTTCTCCTTTTTTGAAGAAAACAGAGTAAAAAAATGTGCATTTAAGATTTTAAAATCAGCGTCTGGCTGTTGTCCTCAGGTTGACAGATGTTGTTCTTTTAGATGCATGTTCTGTTATAATGGTACTGGGTTAACGGATTGAGGGAGCATCAGACCTGAAAAACAGTATTAGATTTTAGATGGAAATGGTTCTATCTGGCTGAGAACAATATCAGTGGAGGATAAGGAGACTGCTAGCGGAAAATTCCGTTCTCACATTGAAAAACAGTAAATGTTTACAGTCTGACATATACACGCTGCACCTAGGAAACGGCTGTGTGAAAGTTATTTGCTCAGAGCCTGCTATCACATTAACGCTTTTCCGATGCTCAGTCTTGCCTCCAGTTTTCCCCTGGTCTTAGGTCAGGATTGCAGGAAAAGGTCACAAAAGTTAGGATTCAAAAATAGAGAAGGTTGATCAGAAAGCATAGGTCAGACATTTTTGAGTTTTGTGTTGGTAAACTGACTGGATCACTTTTATGACAGTGTTGGTCTGCAAAATCCATAATGAGTCTCTAGCTGCAATCTGGCTGTTACAATGAGTTGTGCTGGGTGATAAGTTTGTAAAGTCAAATATTTTAAATGTATTAGAGGCAAGACTTTTTTTGATCCAATAAGCCGTAAACATGATGACCTGTTAAGGTAGATAATCATGTGATTGTATGTATTTGACTGATTATTTCCTTTTTAATGTTTAATTTATGCTATATATTGTAAACCACACAGTGAAAATGAACCGTAAGGTGCTATTTGTCTCGTGGAACCACAGAGAAAATGAGACTTTTGGGTTAGTGCCCAAGCTTTTAAAAATACACTTACCCTGATAAATTTTCACAGAGGTAAAAGGTGTGACAACTAGTCCTTGGTTTACCCTATATACAGCACAAAATATAGAAGAACTGTGTTTGGTCACTTTACATGTCGGTTGGACAGCTTTTTTCCTGTCTAGATGAGGGGTCTTGGCAAGAAAAAACAGTGTGAACCAGACTTCACGCTTGTAGCTAAAACGTCTGGCTAGCACATTCTGAATTAGTAGTTGTAAGTAGCATATCAAGCAAGCCGAATGTCACAGCTTGTGAATGCACAATTCTAATCATTCAGACGAGCCACATGGACTCTTACGATGATGTAAATTTGAACACTGATGGCCAATTAGGATATTTCTGCAGTTGGAGAGGGACGGTTTAGACAGCGCAACTGAGCCTTGTTCAGCCCTCCAGAGCTTGTATGAAAATGTCCCTTTAATTATGCATTGTGTGTATTAATGCCTAGAGGAAGCCGAACCAGACAACCTGTGCTTTCTGCTCTCAGGACCAGATGTTGCTAATGCCTCCTCCGTCCACTTGTCTCAAGGGTTTCAGTAAAAATATCCATATTAGTGGAGACATCAAGAGCAACTGAGTAAAAAGCGCTAGAAGGATTGAAATTGATCTATCTAGGTCTGCTCTGGTTGTGTTGCTTCGCTGTCAATCCACACTGTAGGAAAACATCTTTTTCTCGTCCGGTTGTTGTTTTTTTCTCTGGGTAAAATCTGCTGTTTAACAGCGTGTGTCTTGTCTGTTACGTAATGTGAAGATCTGCGCTTAATATGCTTTTGTATTTCCTTCACAAGTTTGTTTGGGCTTCATGGTTGAAAGTCATATGTACAAACAGAGAAGGACATTAACATGTAGTAAAGATAGCATACTTATATATGTTATATCATACAGTGTGTTTATTTAAAGTGTATTTAAATGATCTCTCACCAATGGCAATAAATAGCTAGTCAACAATGTAAACGTCAAACTTATACTATAAATATACTATAAAATATACTATATTTTTGTTAATATTTTATGGTTTAATGCATTTAGTTTGAGACATAAGCAGAGCTCTCTTTATTGCTGAAGAACATAATAATTTGATTTAGGCCTAAATGTTTCTTCAATATTTTACAATGTAAAGACTGCAGTGTGGAAGGGAATGTAATATGGGGAAGATCTGGTGTTATTGCTGAAATAATTAGATCATACTGACCACAGTACTCTCCCATTACTTTCCTTATATTAGGAGAGGACAGTTTAACTGGCTGAAGCAGCAAAAGGCCACTTAGGCTGCACTGTGTGAGTGAGAGAATTGGTGGCAATAGAGTTCTGCATGTATCCTGCTAAAATGCGTCATCACTGCCATGCATGAAAGCCATCAGACCACTGCAGCAATATGGGATGTGTGCAGCTTTGAATAAAGAAAACTGAGTGCTTGTGTCCTAAGTTTGCTTGCCACCCTGACTAGTGACCAAGCATTCAGTTGTACTGTTGATAATTGATTAAGTTTATAGTTGCAGTGCAGTTCAGTTTATTTGGAAGATTGGAATTGAATTAAATCGCCAAATGCTACAAGCCAGATTCAAACCCCTGTTGTCTATATGAGCACCACCACTCAACTCAGTATGCCAGAACACATATGCTAATTGATAGACCACTGCGGATATTTCCTGAGCGGTTCCCAAACAGGCTGTTACAGAACAGCTGCATCTCATGAGACTGGAAGCAGATCAAGTCACACAAAACTCTGCTAATGGATGTTTGCAGTTTTCACTAATAAACCGCTGGATTAGTCATCCACTCTAATGTGATTCTTAAATTGTTTTGCTGTGGTTGTGTCTACTTGTATAAGAGGGTGGAATAGTGTTTTAGCACAGCGAAAAGCTACAATAGACGTGGGTAAAGGCTTTGGTGTGGATAAGGCTGAATCTCTGGGTAATATATTCTGCTATTTATGTTTGGACAGTATGTTTACTAATCAATCAAATACATACGTTTAAATTATTCTACAGTAATACTTCTATATCTAGTTAGACATAGCATATTTATTTATTTATTTTGCTCATTCATTCATTTGGCAGATGTATTTATCTAAAGCGACTTACAGTGAATTTAAAGTATATAATTTTTTCAGTACTTGTATTCCCAGGGATTGAACCCACAACCTTTGCTACAGGAACACATAGATTGCAAAGTATTGCCAGTATAACTAGTATAGATTGCAGTGGCTCTTGGCATAAGAAAGCATACTTCATTTAACCACCATTTGCTAACAGAAAGCTGCTCAAAAAACAGAGACTAAAAAACGTACAAGCCTGCCTACAGACATACGTCTCCAAACCCATCGGCACCATCAGCCCATTCAAACCTACACTGTCATTTACTGACAGTCCCTGTGGTCTCTGCTGATGAGAGCGACTTAGGCGTAATCGAGTTCTGCACTTGCACACCGACTCAATTTCAACTGAACTGTCTGTTACTGTAGAGTGGCTATCCTCAGGAAGAATAGAGAGGAACGTGTGATTGACAAGCTCTGGCAATGCATTGGGACAGGTGCTCGGCTTGATCACAGTGAGATTGTGCTCAAAAGCCCATCCAACAGACCTGCAATCAGATGCTACAGAGAGTTCTCGCTCTGCAAGCCATTATAAATGTAATCTATAACCACACTGTGTGTATCTTGTGAGGGCAGAACAGAGTTTGAGTTTCTCAGCTTGTGAATGCAGTGTGAAAGGCCCTGTGTGTCTCTGATGGTGTGTTTCAGAAGAGCTAGAGTGAGGCGCTTTGTGGCGATTCATGGAAGAGGGGGCAAAGGTCAGAGATGAGAGTCAAGGAGGAGATGGTGGAATGTGAAGACCTCAACGGCTGCCTGTTCTTTATCTCACTATACTCTGTGCTTGACCCTCATGTAATCCTGTCTTATTCTAAACATATATAACTGATTAACTAAACATCCCAATGTTAATCAGTTATTAACTTTTATGATTAAGACAATTACAAATGTTTGCCTTTAAAGTAATTAGTCACATGACATTTATTGCTGTGGTGATTACTCAGGACTGAGTGCCTATAAGCTAATATGGCAGACTTACTGTCTCATATTGTATTAATATTCAGCTGGTATGAGGTATATTTAAAAAGCTGGTTCACTTATGTGACTGTCAGTCATTTCATGTGAGTGTACATCAAAAATTTTACACATATTTGTCAAAGGTATTGCTCATTAAATGTGAACCTTTCTTTATAGTATTAAATTATCTTAAATAATGATTTTGATGAATGACTTAATGAAGTTTTAGTAATGAAGGTTATGAAGATAATTATAGTGTCATCAATGAAATCAATCAAACCGTATCTCACTCATTCGTTCTCTCTCACTTTCTCTCCACCTCTAGTTTCCTGTGGCAGATGAACAGTGCCCTATGCTCCTGCCTCAGCAGTACTGAGCAGAGTCCTGTGGACCCCCATGGCTCCCCCTGTGGAGGGAACACCCCTGGCCCGCTGCCTTGTCCTGCTGCATAGCCTGCTGCTGCTGTTTCCTAGAGGAGTGCCCTGCCGGGGGGTCACACGGGCCCCTGAGTCCCCCTGCCACAAATCGGAACACCCACTCATTTCACACACAGGTCAGCATCTCTGAACTTATTTGTAAAAAATAAACATTTCTAACTGCAATCCTTTAGGTTTGTGTTGCCCAAAAGCTTTACATCAGTCAATTCATTCACTTGTTTATTGTGAAATGCTCATCATATTAATAATATTTGCATGGGATTGGTGCAAATAGGCCTTTAAGGTAACAGGCCTTAGTCCTTAATGCCTTAAATTATCTGTGTCCATTTTTTGAATGACTACAGCACTAAATATATTTCTGCTGAATATTGTTTTTGGCCCAAACTAAAGAGACTTAATTGCCTTTGATAAACACTGTCACCTTCCCTGCAGCTTAAATAATGAGACTCACTGCCCAGAGGACATGTATTGTAGTCAGTGTAAATTTAGCAGGCAGATAAGCAATTGTGCAGTTGTATGTCAAAGCCTAAGGGGGTCTGAAGGGGCTAATGGAGGGAAATGGCAAGGTCATTGTTTTAGTTTAGTGATCGGCTTTGACTGTAACTAAACTAAATGGAGAATTAAGCTGTCTATAGTCATGGTAGTGTGGATGGTAACACGGCCTAGCTAGTTAACCTATTGATGTTTAAAATGGAACAATAGGCTCCATATTATGTGCCAAATACAAGCCTAAGGTCTAAAACATAGGAGGCAACAAACTGGTTCCACATCTACAAAGGGTTACGGCAGATTACTGTGTCCCTGCATAAACTCACTACTTCAATAAGAGCAGCCATGCTCATTTTCATCTTGAATTACATTACAGGTCTGGGTGTTTATGTTTGTTTGTGGATGCCGTATGATTGAAAATGTTTCGCTAGTGTTTAGCTTTATGCTAGTGATCTAAATTTTGTGTGGATTTTTGTGTTTGATGTTTGAGATGTGTTGTGTTTTTTATATAATGCCAAGATTTATGTTATTGTTTTATTATCAATGTTGACTGATGTTGATTTAAGAACAATGAAATAAAAGGCGTTCACACATCTGAATGGTAGCAGACAGGTGTAATAAACAAGGAATATCACAAAGAGAGAAGAAAAAATCACATTGTCAGCTTTTAAATAACTCATGAATTTTGCATATCTGAAATCTTGCTATTTTGTAATAAATGTTTGTAATGTCTAGGCTTTTATCTCCTTATTCATTTGACAAACAGACACATTATCGGCAGAGAACAGTTTACTTCATTCACTAGCCAAAAACACTGCACCTTTCTGACACCT
>JBAJNP010010512.1:0-16292 GCA_036877545.1 Yasuhikotakia modesta
TGATTTGTTCTTGCCATAATATCAATTCTAATAGTTGTCTAATAGGGCTGTTGGTTGTGTATTAACTTGACTTCTCTACAACACAACTGATGGTCCCAACCCACAAAATAAGGAAAGAAATTCCACTAAGTAACCCTGACAAGGCACACCTGTTAAGCAAAAACCATTTCAGATGACTTCCTCATTAAGCTCATTGAGAGAACACTGAGGATTTGCAGCAATATCCAAAAAGCAAAGGGTGGCTACTTAAAGGAATCTAAAATATAAAACTTATTAAAGTTTTTTGTTAAATACATAATTCCACATGTGTTCAATAAAGTTTTGATGCCTTCAGTCAGAATCTACAATGTAAACGGTCATAAAAATAAAGAAAACTTATTGAATGAGAAGGTGTATCCGAACTTTTGGCCTGATACATACATATTTATTTATTGATCCCAGGGAATGCAACTACTGATTTAAAAAAAATGCATACATTGAATTCACTGTAAGTCACCTTGGATTAAAGGGTCCGCCAAATGAATAAATGTTAATGTGATGTAAATAATAATGGAAATGATGTTTCTGTGATAGATATAATAGTTGTTCTCTGTTTTTGAGTCAGCCAAACTGCCTGTGACCCTGTGCATGACATTTGACCTCTTCTCATCTCTGACCTCCAGCTGTTAGGGACCGGCAGAGTCCTAGAAGTCCACTTTTACCCACCCCAGTATGTCACTGAGAAGTCAAAGATCTGTATTGCTCCTAAAATCTCTTTACATCTTTCTGTGTCTCTCACAGGCATGAGCCATGAGCCAAAGTCACCATTGTTAGGCATGATTTCCACAACAACTCGCACCACAGCGACTGTCAGTCCTCTCACCCCATCTTCCCTCAATGGTTCAGTTGTGCCCAATGGCAGCTCTGCATCTCAGTCCACCCACTCTGGATTTGCTGCAGCCCTCCGCAAGCTGGCCAAACAGGCAGAGGAACCTAGAGGTAAGTGTTGATCTTTGACCCCTGACCTAGATGTTCGTGTTCCATAAGCACAATTGGATTGTGAATATTGTCTCTTTATACCGCTAAATTCTAATGGGAGTCCTTATCATGATCAGTGACCCTGTTGCACTGGTATCCTCTCAGCTGGGTCAGTAGGTCATGGCTAGGGTCATGTTCTTAGATTTTGGTGAGAGAGCTTCATTAAAGGAACTAAAAGTTTGAAGGCTGTTTTTTTTCTACACAGGGATAGTTTAACCAAAACAAAGTGATGGTTTAGTTAAAAATGAACATTTTTCTATTACTTGGCCTCATGTCATTCTAGACCTGTATGTCTTTTTTGCTTTGAAGAACAAACAGAAAATTTAAAGTATGTTGGCTGAGCTAGCAGAGGGTTACGCTCATACACACATTGTGTGCCTTTGTATTGAAGATGGCCTTTGTGTACATAAATGTAGTGGGCAATGCATATACACACATACATGCATACACAATCACTGTGGTTACATGGTGCTTGGCTACGTGTTTGTAGACAACAACTTAGCAGGGAAGCAATCTATATGGGCTTGCCAGAAGTACTGCCTGTTTCCTGTGAGTGTGTTCAGCAGACCCAGGAAGAGATTTTTACTAGGCACCAGCCCCCTGTTGTGAAGAATAACACTGTTTCTAGTCATAAACCCACAAAACCTTGCTGGGCCTTAATGTTCAAGTGTCTCCATTAAGTTTGTTATTTTTCCTAATACCCTGCATGTTAGTTGCTGTTTTCTCCAAGACCACCATACATTTGTCTTGAAGTGTTAACATATTTATAACATGCAGTGGGCTTTTTTCAATAACTGTTTTTTTTTCAAACAAGTAATAGTGAGCCTGGCTGAAGTGAGGTCCCAGAGTTAGCTCAAAAATGACAGACTCTATACATTTGGATCAGTTAGCAGCTTTTAGCCCTTTATTTTACACACTGTAAAATGGCTTGTTCATCTAAAAGACAAATTTACAGACAAATCTATTAAAATCATTGTTAATAACAATATTTAAAGGCCCCTTACTTTCAATTTCTAAAACAAACACTCAAACAATTTAATGGTTTTCTGAACCATTTGTCATAAAATGTGAGTGAAACCCAGAGACGACAAGGCTTGACTCAAAAAATCCAATAAAGGGGTTTATTGAAAAAAATCTAAATAAAAGTACAAAATAAAGACTTAACGGCCAAAATTAGAAACAAAACCACGGGGAAGTAACCCGGAAGAGAGCGAAAGAAAACTTACAGTAAAGGACGATTCACAAAAACACTGGTAGACTTACTGGCTGTTGCAAATACAATATCGAAGAGCTGATCAGAGGATCAGCGCATCTTAAGTAGGCAGCGATAAACTAGAAACAGGTGGTAACAATAATCCAATCAGTAATTGGGGAAATAAAAACAAAGACAAAATCAAACGAACCCAACAGTGACCACTAATGGCCAGAAAGGGTAATGGCAAAAGCAGAGTGTGACAGATCTTCATCATGTGTCTGACAATAATAATACAAAAAATAAATCACAAGTTCTCAAGGCCCTCTTAAAGTCAAGCATCTTTATTGGGTTGAGGTCTGGGCTCTGACATGGCCACTCCAGATTTTGTTTTTCTGAAGCCATTCTGTTGTGGACTTGCTCCTGTGTTTTTGGCCGTTGTCCTGTTGCATCACCCACCTTATACACTGCTGGAACAGACAACATTCCTGGTAGGGTGCTCAGAGGATGTGCGGACCAACTGGCAGATGTTTTCACATACATCTTCAACATCTCTCTGAGCAGCCCCGTAGTTCCAACGTGCTTCAAGGCCACCACCATTGTCCCTATGCCAAAGAAGTCTCCAGTGTCTGAAGTCATTGAGGCCAATGACTACCGTCCCATTGCCCCTTGCAATTCGCTTATCACCCCAACTGCACTCTCAACAGACTGCACTCACCCCATAAACACCACCCTCCGTCTGGCCCTCACCTACCTGGACAATAAAAAGACATGTTCAAATGCTGTTCATAAACTTCAGTTCTGCATTCAACACCATCATTCCTCAGCACCTGACTGAAAAGCTGAACCTGCTGGGTCTGAATACCTCCAACTGCAACTAGATCCTGGACTTCCTGACTGAGAGATCGGGAACAGCACTTCCAGACCCACCTGTGTGCTCAGTCCATTGCTGTTCACTCTGCTGACTCATGACTGCATAGCAATGCACAGCTCGAACCACATCGTCAAGCTTGCCGATGACATGACTGTAGTGGGTCTTATCAACAAGAACGACGAGTCATGAGAACAGCTGAAAAGATCATCGGGGTCTCTCTTCCCTCTATCACAGACACTTACACTTCACGCTGTGTCCGCGAAGCCACCAGCATTGTGGATGACCCTGCACACCCCTCACACACACTTTTCACCCTTCTGCCGCCTGGTAAACTGTACCGAAGCATTGAGTCCCCCACGACCAGATTTTTTCCCTATGCCATCAGGCTCCTAAACACAAAACAACTTATTGTATATTACACCACTACCATTTCTTTACCTACATAATCACTGCGTGATTTGTCTGCGTTACTGTCTTGTGCTGTCTGTTTGCACTTTGTGCACTTTATTTAGTTTTGTGTATATACCTTGTACATTTTAGTTTTTGTATTCACATTTTAGTTTTGTGTTGCACTGCAGCACCTTGGTCCTGGAGAAATGTTGTTTCTCCGTGTACATATATATGGTTAAAATGGAAAACTCCACTTTGACTTTGATTATTGTCACATGATATTTACCTACAAAATGGCACAAATCTACAAAATTATAAACACAAATGTATAAGCATTAAAAGGACCTCAGGCAGGCCTACCACTCAAGTGTCAAACTTACCACAATAAGTGTGTGTGTGTGTGTTTATTGTTTGTTTTTTTTTACAAGCAATTCAGTGTGTGTGTGTGTGTGTGTGTGTGTGTGTGTGTGTGTGCATATTTATAACATGCAGTGGGCAGCCATTACTGCAACACTGAAATCGAACCAGCAACCTACTGATTACAAGCCCGACTTACTAACCAGTAGACCACAACTGCCCCCAAAAAGGATTGTTGTCAGCAAGGTTGCTTATGATATTTAAAATCTTTATCTGAAATGTTTGAAATGACATTTGTAGACTAAAAATGGTGCCAACAATTTATTTCAATAAAAAACGAAATCTCTAAAACTAAATGAATAAAACGCATCCGTACTGTTTAAAAACTTTTGACCAAGACTCTAAACCAAGTTTAGACCTCAAGGACCTGGATGATAAAATGCCATGTGTATGATTTACAAATTCTAAACACAGGATGATTACATTGACAATGCTAAAATATAACTAAGGAAAGATGACATAATGACTCTGTCAACAGCATGATGTTTACCGCTTTTGGTCCCATTCTCTGTTTTGTTTCCTGTCTTTTAGCAGCATCGTCCATCAGCAGTGAGTCAACTCCTGTCTCATCTCCAGCCACTAACCACAGCTCCCCGGTCAGCACACCTAAGCGTGGCCCCATGGGTCCAGCTATTGTGCCTCCTGGGGTTCACAGTGTACCAAGCACCCCACCTGTGGTAACCATTGCACCCACCAAAACTGTCAACGGCATATGGAGAAGCGAGAGTCGATCTGTTCGAGAGGTAAATTCAAAACATGCAGAAGTCCCTCACCCTATGTACTGCCTCAATTTCATCTATCGTACTCTATTAGCAATCATTCTGTGTGCTCAAAAAAAATTAAAAGAATAGTTATTTTTATTTAATAATAGTTCTTATAATAATTATAATATAATAATTCTTAATTTTAATAGTAAAAAGTTAAACAGTTAATTCTTATCAAAGCTGGCAATTAAATTTAATTCATAAAGCTAGTTTTACAGTATTGTAAAACATACAGCATTGTTTAAAGCAGCTTTTCATACAATAAAAACAGAAAGGTATGAACATATTAGACAGAAAACAAAATACATGGTAAAATTCATTACAAGACTCTCATTAGTGAGGTTCCTGGGCACCTTAGTAGACAGTTTGTTGTGTTGATGTGATGTGAACGCCGAGATACCTAACGCTGTCCACTCTCTCCACTGGGCTCCCATTGATTATGGGGGTCTGGTAGTCCCTTATCTGCTTTTTACTGAAGTCCACAAACAGCATTTTAACATAATTCCCCTTTCTGGTGTCCAGATGGGTGAGTGATTTGTGGAGGAAGTGAAAGATTGCATCGTCGATTGAGCAGTTTTGGTGGTAGGCAAACTGTAATGGATCCAGTGTGTCTGGTAGTGAAGTCATGATGAAGTCTCTGGCCTGCCGCTCAAAGCACTTCATCACTACTGAGGTCAAGGCTACAGGGTGGTAGTCATTAAATCAAATCAAAATCAAATCACCTTTATTGTCACATCACCACAGCATGTGTGCCTAGGTGAGTAAAATTCTTGGGCGCATGCTCCATACAGTGCAGAGACATTTAACAATGGACATTTTACAATTTATCTTGCATAAATACAGGGAAATGTCTAATTTACATATAGACAATTTACATATAGACAGTATTGAGCAGATAATACAGAACTTGCAGTTATTGGGTATTGTATTGTGACAATGGGTAGTATACATTGTGGGTAATATACATATACATTGTGTAATATACAATATGGTGGTAATTGCGTGTAAAATACACAACATATGTTTATTGCAGTTATTGCACTCCTGACATACTTCCAGTTGGAAGTATAGGCGAGTACAAGTATGGTTAGAGTTATTGTGCGTGTCAGCTTTATGAGCAGATTGTGCATAGGTAAGTAAAGTAAAGTGCTGTCTCAGCAAGAAGTGGCATTGGTGTGTCTTCTTCAGCACAACGTCTGTGTGGGTGGACCATGAGAGATCCTCACTGATGTGGATGCAGAGGAACTTAAAGCTGTTAACTCGTTCCACAGGCGTCTTGTTCATGGTGATGGGAGTGTGTTCTCTGCTCTGCCTCCTGAAATCCACTCCTTCCAGCTCCTTGGTCTTGTCGATGTTGAGTGAGAGGTGGTTCTCCTGGCACCATTTTGTCATTGTCGGCGATCAGGCCTATCACTGTAGTATCGTCAGCAAATTTGACGATGACATTGGAGCTGTGTGTGGCTGCACAGTCATGAGCGTACAAAGAGTACAGAAGTGGGCTGAGAACGCAGCCCTGAGGGGCACCAGTATTGAAGGTCAAGGGGGTTGAGGTGTTTCTGCCCATTCTGACTTCTGCCTGTCAGGGAATTCAGGATCCAGCTGCACAGAGATCTGTGTAGACCTAGAGTCTGGAGCTTTGAGATGAGTGTGGCAGGCACTATGGTATTAAATGCTGAGCTGTAGTCCACGAACAGCATTCTTACATAGGCCTTTTTATTTTCCCGGGAGCAGTGTGAAGGGTGAAGGCAATGGAATCATCTGTTGAGCGGTTGCTGTGATAAGCAAACTGGAGTGGGTCCAGAGAGGTGGGCAGCACAGAGCAAATGTGGTCTCTGATGAGCTTCTCAAAACATTTGCTGAAAATGGGTGTCAGGGCAACGGGCCTCCAGTCATTTAAACAAGTGATTTTGTTTCTCTTGGGTATCTGCACAATAGTGGCTTTTTTAAAACATGAGGGAACAACAGACAGACGAGGTTGAATATTTCCATGAATGCTGGCTAGCTGGTTAGCACTGGCTCTGAGGACTGATATACCACTGGGCCCTGCTTCTTTCCTGGTGTTCACTCTCCTGAAGGCTCTCCTCACAACATGTTCAGAAATGATGAGCAGTTTTCTTGTGTTGGCAGTCTCTTCTTGTCTGCAGCTATTAGTGTTAGCTGAAGATTAGCTTTAGTGTTGGCATTGTAGCTGCAGCCTCGAAGCAACACGTCCGCATTCATCATACTGGATGTTGGCGCTTTATAGTCTGTTATTGAGTCACTCTGTTGAAGCTGTGACTCAAGTTTCCGTCCGTAGCACTGCTTTGCCTCCTTCAGCTTTCCGCACGTTGTATGACACTGCTTTAAATGAGGTCATTTGAAGCAAGTCCTGCGTTTTAGGCAGCGGTGCAAGTTCTCAAAGTTTTCTTTATTTATATTTTGGCATGAGGAAGATGGTGGCATGGTTGGATTTCCCAAACGGAGAACGAGATTGTGCCATGTAGCCGTCTTTAATTGTGATGTAGCAGTGGTCCAGTTTCATTTAACCCCTGGTGGGGCAGTTGATGTGTTGGACAAAGTTTGGCACTGGGCACTTTGGGTTGGCACTGTTAACGGCCCCTGGCACAATAAGCACAGCGTCCCAGTGTTGTGTCTGGTACTGAGTGAGTGTTTCATTCAGATTTCATGCAGCCCCCCATAAAGCATTGTCCGTGTCCATCTGAGGCGGCATGTAAACAGCGCTAACTATGATCGACTTAAACTCCTCAAGAAAGGACAACATTTAATGGTTAGTAGTTCCCGACTGGGTGTGCAGGAGCGTGACAGAGAGACAATGCTTGTGCTGTTGCACCAGCTACTGTTCACCATTAAGCACACGCCACCTCCTCTTGACTTCCCTAATTCCAGCGTCCTGTCCATGCGATGAACTGAGAAGAACTCTGCCGGATGGATGACATGGTCCGGCACTGCTGGGCACAGCAATATCTTGTGAAGCAGTCCCGAATGTCTCTCTGGAACTTAACCCTGGCCCTGAAGTCATCCAGTGATTGGACATTAGCGAGCAGGATGCTAGGCAGAGGAGTGTGGTGTGCATGGGCTCTCAGCCTGTTCCTGACGCCAGCTCTTTTCCCATGGGTCTGCCGTCTCGAGTTGCGTCCTTTGTTCACCCTCAGGATCTCACTCAGCCAGCCTGGATCCGGGGTCAAAAACGTCGAATTGTGAGTACACTGTATACCAATAGAAATAAGAGTGTTTCTATCGTAAAACCCCAAATCAGCAAAAGTTGGGACAGTATGGAAAACACAAATAAAAAAAGCAGTGATTTCTAAATTTACTTTGACCTGTATTTCATTGCAGACAATACAACAGCGCATTATTTAATGTGTTCCTCATGATTTTTATTGTTTTTTCTTCAAAAAAATCAAAATTCCTATTTTGGTTCTTGCAACACATTGAGTTGATTAACAAGTTGATTAATTTCAACTTTATTGTCATTACACATGTACAAGTACAGGGTAACGAAAGGTAGTTTAGGTCTAACCAAAAGTGCAATAAGCAGGAAAGTGCAGGATATAAGCTGATATTTACAGATTATTAACAGATACGATATAATCAGAATTTTGAAGAATTCTTCCCGGAATGTATGAAGTTCAGCTAGCTCAATAGCATTGTCTGGTATGCCGCTGTTTAGCCATGTTTCTGTGAAAATCATGACGTTACAGTTCAAAAGTATTTTGCTGTGGTTGATGCGGAGTCGAATCTCGACCATTTTGTTCACCAGTGACTGTACATTGGCGAGAAAAATGCTGGGTAAAGAGAGCCGTGTTACCCAGTGGTGTTAGCGTTAGCTTAGTGCTTAGCCCTCCGTGCTTCCCCTGCCTTTGTTTACAATCGCGCCGCCACCTTCGAGCACGTCCGCCCGGCCGAGTAGAGTGCGCTGCTCGTTGTCGCATTTTGCGCTTCAAAATGCACCACACATTCTCTATTGGAGACAGGTCGGGACTGCAGGCAGGCCAGTCAAGTACCTGTATCCTCTTCGTTCGCAGCCAGGGCTTTGTAATGTGAGCAAAATGTGGTTTTGCATTATCTTGCTGAAATATGCATGGACGTATGGACGTCTTCTTGAAAGTAGCATATTGTGCTCCAAAATCACCTTTAGAGGTGATTTATTTTWAAAAATGTAGAACGAAAATGTGCTTAAATAGTTTTTTTTTTGCGTTACTGTAAATAATACTTTACATAATAAAATAGTCTCTATAGAAATTTTCATAAACAGGCACCCTCACAGAAATTGATCATTGGTCATTAAAGACTGATGAAGAGTGATTAATTCCACATGCTGCTGTTTACATTTACATTTAGTCATTTGGCAGCCGCTTTATCCAAAGCGACTTACAGTGAATTCAAGGTACACATCAAGTTTTTTTATCAGGACTTGCCTTCCCTTGGGGTCGAACCCACAACCTTTGCAGTGTTATAGCAATGCTCTACCAGTTGAGCTAACTATTACATAACAGAGAAGGCAATTTCGAACAGAATATTAATAGCAAGCTAGCTTTAAAAGTGTAAGATCCTGTCCTCACTCATCCTACCCATGAAATGGGTAGTTACTGTATTAAATTATTTTTAGTTAAGATGTAATGTTGCTCTTCCACCACTTTAACTCTGTTCTTAGTTTTTAATATGGTGAGAAACATTTGAAATGAACTGCCTGTCTTTCCTCTTTCAGGCTGAGTCTGGTAACCACGGCATCAGCCGTGACACGTTAAGTTCAGAGCCTTCTGATGCCCAGGACAAAAGGGGTCCCACAGTCCCTGCCCAGCTGATTGGAAACCCTTATACATTTGGCCTGGCCCATGCATCTGTGTTGCAAGATTCACGGTTTCAACCTCTTAAGTAAGTTGTTATGGCCTCCTATTTTCTGACAGCACGCACAGTGAGTTTTGATCACATACTGTCTGTATCCTTACACAACTGCAAAATTTTTAGCATCTCATCCACATGCCATCATTCACACAATTTCTGCAAACAATTAAAAGTCAATCACTAAATTTACTTCACACAGAAACTGCTCTGTTGAGTGTTTTCATCAAAGTGAAATAAAGACATGGTTTGAATTTCAGTAATGAAAGTGTAGTTTTGCCATCTATTGGTCCATCCAAAGGTGTCCAGGTGACTTTACACTTAAAACTAAGCAAATGTCTTAGAAACAAATACTAAAGCAACAAGCATTTGTTTCAGAGGCAGACAATACAAAAAATACTGTACATTTCAGGTGAAGCATTTCACCAAAAAAGTTTAAAAATATTAGAAGTATAGATCTAATTATTAAAAAGAAAAGGGATTGTGACCCTTGAGGAAAACTGATTTAGGCTACATGCATATTAACAGCCTGTTGTCGTCTTTTGGTGTATTTTACTTTACAATCCTGTACCATCTTGTTCTAATATGTACTACATATACCGTTATATACTTGCACAGTTACAAAGTACTAGTACTAACAAAACTTTGTAACTGTGTAATTACTAGGTTCAAACCTTGAACTTAACCCATCCTATTGCAGTAGGTACATCTAGTTACCAGTATTTGGTTAAGTAAACTGTAAGTACACATACCGTCAACTGAAGTGCATCCCATTATGTAAAAACCCTGTCAATTGAAGTGCAACTCATTATGTAATGATGCATCAAAGCAAATAGCAGACACAAAAACACCTGTGTGTGTATATGACAGCCCATCCTCTAGGTTGTAAGGGCTCTGTTCATGTGACCTCTCTTTCTCTGGGCTACTGTCAGTCTGCCTCATCAGATGCCCCATGCTGTGCCCTCCGTCAGCGTTCCAGATGAATACCTCAGAGGTTTCCGTCCATACACCATATCCGAGGAACTGTGCATGCCTTCACTGCCACTGGGTCTGGATCCAGCTGCAGCTGCCGCAACCTATTACCGTCCTGGATGTCTGCCCCACCCCTCCTTCTCACCTTACAGGTATAAAGACTGACATAGCTCTGCATGCTTTTATTGTCTAACAAAAACAAACAGAGGCCAGAGTCATCTTAGTTTTAATTATAGTTTTGTAGTAGTTTATAAATATTTTGAAGTAGATTTTTATAAATTAATATTTATTAATTGTAATGTTATTTTTAGTTCAATTGTTAGCCATTGTGTTGTGTTTTTGTCATTTTATTAGTTTTTTTCATATTAATATTTAATTTTTTGATCATAAAAACACAGCATAAGTAAATACATATCTGTTTCCATCTCTTTCAGAATGGATGATCCTTTCTGTCTGTCAGCGCTGAGGTCACCCTTTTTTTCACTGCCTGGAGGGGGAGCTTTAGCCCCTCTACACCCATCCACAGTACACATGCATGTACCGGGTATACGCTACTCTGGGGACCTGAGTCATCCTTCACTGTCCAGCCTGCAGTCTGAGCGTTTGTCAGATAGGTTAGTAAAACAGTTCCTTTGTTGTTTTTGAAGAACACTGGATTCTTTTTAAGTACCATGATACATACAATCACTGTACCACATATAAGCTGGTGTGGTATAAAACACCTACTCATTCTATTATTTACCTCAGTTTAAATTAATAGCCATTAAAGCCATAAAGTAATACACATGGATAAAGTAAAGTATAGGAATTACACAATGACACAATTAATTGCAAAGAATTGCATATTTTTATGCTTAGACTAGTGACAAGTCTTTATTAACAGTCCTCAGAAAGTTTCCATGTTTGGTGGATGCTTCTTGACTGTTGTATTAAGTAATTCATAAAACCCCAATTTTTTTCGTCAACTCAGACAAAAACGAATTTAGTGTAATGACAGGGATTTATGTAGTTTTTGCTTACATCTCTTATCTGTGTTTGCACAGACTCCAGATAGAGGATGAGCTGCGACAGAAAGAGAGAGTGCGTGAGAGAGAGAAAGAGCGAGAGGCTGAGCGGGAGAAGGAGCGTGAGTGGGAGAGAGAGCGAGAGAAGGCGCTGGAGAGAGAGAGAGAGCGAGAGAAGATGCTGGAGAGAGAGAGAGAACAAGAGCGAGAGAAAGAGAGAGAACTGGAATGGCAGAAGGAGAGAGCGGTGCGAGAGAAAGCAGTAGAGAGCCACTATCTGGAGCTTCATTCACTAAGGAGTCCAAGGGAGGACAGAGCCAAACCTACAGACAAAGTCCCAGCTATAAGACCAGGTTTCTGTTCTTTATTACAACCCTAATGCTTATTTACAACTATACATAATTATGACTAATGATGACTATACATATAACTGTAGCAATGACTGTATTAGCATCCATACCAGCAAATTAACCTAACCCTAACCAGAAAACACTGTGTATTATAAGTTCACACGCAGCCCTATAAATGCCACTGAATTTGATGGTCTGTCAATGTTTATATCTTCATCAGCTAGAAAAAATAGATAACTAATAAGAATAGTTATCACTGGTTATCACTGTCTATTCTCTGTTGTCTAGTCTATTCTTTGTACTTTGGCAGCATTATTTTGGCAGACTATAGTTTTGTGATGCTAAACAATCATTATCATAATCTGCCCCAGAAAAATCCAAAGAGCCAACCCTCTCCACTTCTAAACCCATCCAACCCAGTCCGCACCTTTCTCTAAACTCCACCCACCACCCTGTACCTAGCCTGGTCTCCGCCCATAGTATGGTCCTGGACTATGCAGGGCGTGGCAGTTTGACAACGACCATGATGCTGCAGCACACTAATGAAGAAGAGCGCTGGTTGGCCCGTCAACGAAAATTACGTCAGGAGAAGGAGGACCGGCAGTACCAGGTGTCAGAGTTTCGTCAGCAGGTTCTGGAGCAGCACCTAGACAACAGCAGGCCGGATGAGATCGGCAACATACAAACAGAGGGACACAGGTGAGATGGGGTTTAACAATAGAAATAAGTTTTTACAAAGATATTTTGTACATGATGTGCAATCTAGAAGTGTGTTAGGAGTCTACATTCCTGCAGCCATGTTGTTCTTCCCCAAATATTTTTTCTCCCATAATTTACCCTAATGTCATTCCAAAACCCATTTCCTTCTATGGAGCAGAAGAAGATTTTGCATCCATACAATGAAAGTCAATGGGTGCCATCATTGTGTGGTAAGCAACACAATGATGCTTTAAGCTTAATGAACAAAAAAACAATGTTGTTAACATGAATTAATGCTTTTGTGGTGTTAAAGATTAAATAAAACGTACATATTTGTCACAAATTTGATGTGGGGGGTGTGTCATGTTGATGTGGGTGTGCCAATGTTAACCACTGTATGTTACACTTTTTTAGACCTGTATCAAACCATCTTCAGTCTAGCAGTAGAGACAGAGAAAGAGAAACCCATCCTCACCTAGGAGCACCACCCCCTCTTATCTCCCCAACGCATCAGCAAAGAAACCACGCCCTTCCACCCCCTACGCTCTGGAATCCGGCATCACTCATAGAGACCTCAACCAACTCAAGACGCACCTTGCGTGACCCCCCAGGCCTGGGTTTCTACAATATCAGTCAGCTTCCCTTACCTTCATCCAAACATGACCACCACTACAACCCAGAGAAGCTAGAAGGAGGACCTCAGAAAAGGGATGGTGTGGAAAGATATAAAGCCATCCAGACCAGTGGGCTGTCTGAGCCAATCACTTTTCTAGCAGAACTCGAAAAGTCCACGCAAAGCTTTTCGAACCAGCACAGAGCACCACTAAATCTGTCTGGTACAAACAGTGAGCTGAGCGCAGGTGTTAAGCCCAGCAGGTCCTTTAAGAACATCCAGGGCCCTTCATATTCAGCACCTGATTCCCTGTTAGTGTACGATGAGTTTCTACAGCAGCACAGACAAGCCATCAGCAAACTGGACCTGGAGGAGAGAAGACGCAGAGAAGCCAAAGAGAAAGGTATGTTTTCTAGGTGTCAGTCACTAAAATTACATTATCGGATGCCTTAGAAAACATCCTTAGACAAGCCAAAAAATTATATATTGTTTGGAGTTTCAAGCATTTATGTTTCTATAACTTAGTAATTCTCATAAATATAAGAGGCTGTTTATTGATATAGGTTTACTAATTAATGTAATAAAATCTTTAAAAGTTATAGTATGATTACTGTACTGATAATGCATTATCAATAAATGTATGCAAATGTAAAGGATTTTTTTGAAAATCTGCTAAGTCCCTGATTTCTCTGTTAATCATGTATGAATATTAACAGCCAAGTATTGGAAAATAATTTTTACAATGCACTAATGCTTTGTCAGGTTATTACTATGAGCTGGATGACTCTTACGATGAGAGTGATGGAGAGGAGGTCCGAGCTTATCTCAGGAGGGTTGCTGAACAACCACCCCTCAAACTAGACGATTCCACTGAGGTAGCCCAAAACAACACATGGTTGTACCTGAACTAACTTGGTTACTAAGAAAAGGTTGTTTAATGGTGGTATAAATATATTGTTTCCTTTACAATTCTTTACCAAAAGAAATATCTTTAAATTGTTCCTTCTGCTGAGTTTTGTGAAAAATTGAATAAAAGTTGACAGCTAGAAGTTCTTTGAAGTTACCACCAATCAGTAGAGAGAACTGCATTGCAAGAACATAGCAACCAAATAGCAACACAGCAAGTAGCACCAATCAGATACACCAAAGATCGCACTACAGTATGTGCCTTGTTCTACAAGAGGGAAATTCAGTTAGTTATTTATAAAAATAAACTAATTTATAAAAAGCATTCTGAATAAGGTGCCAGAGAGATATGGCTTGCAATGTAAGTGATGACACAACAATATAGGATATATTGTTATATGTCCCCAAATGGTTTATTTTTGCAACATAATTCAACAAAGTAAGCTATTTCCTACATTTAAACATGGTCCTTTTGTATTTTAAAACTGCATAACAACATCAGTGCAATGTACAACAGACCTGTTCTACAAAACAATTTAAATTCATTTACAATTTAACTCATTAAACTCAGACCTAAGTGCACATGAAAAAAAGTTCTCCATATGGAAACTAATATTGTTTCATGTATTTTTGTCAAACTAAATTAGTTTAGTTATTTATTTAATAATTCAATGCATTTCCTTTACTAAGCCATCTAATGTCATTGTGAATAGGTCATTATATTTAGCTGACAATAACTGGGGGAAAAGGCGGTGTTGTATACTGGAAGTATAACAAATAAAGTTAAAATAAAGTTTCACCGGAGAGGCTTCTTGAAACTCTCTAAGCTCTGAACAAGTCCTCTCTGATCTGTGACTGCAGCTCGCCAGGCTGGGGAAACCCCATTTCCTCACCTTTCTTGAAATTTTATTGAATATTCTGTGAAGACCATCCTGCTGCCTAACTTATATCTTGAATAGACGTACCTTTAGACCATCATAGCCTCATAGAATGTGCCTGAATGTTCAGCGGGCATACTTTCCCTTGCGCTTCATAAGTCAATGTGATTGCATCAACAATCCAATGCGAAAGTCTCTGTTTCGACATGGATAGACCTTCAGAGGTGCCGCCGTAGCATGTGAGCAACTGATGGTAGTGCCTGTACGTGCGATCCACATAAGTCTGTAGAGCCCTAACAGGCCATATCGCTAGCTGCTCAGCAGTATGTCCGGATGGCGAGGCAGACAGCACGTGCAAAGTGACGGTCTGAGACTGAAAGTGAGTGGAAATACACTGAGGTACATACCCCAATCTAGGGTGCAGCATGACATTAGAATCCTCTGAGCCAAACGCATACAGTCCACAATCTCCTTCATCAGGAGCCAGCGTCAACAACAGGGAGGTTTTAAGCAAAAGCTCCCTAAGGGCAATAGAACCTATAGGTTTAAAGGAGGCTGAAAAAGCACTGACATTAACAAATTCAAAAGACGGCGGGCAGGGAAATTCAATCTTCTCTCCCCCCTTAGGAATTTAACAATCAGGTTGTGTTTTCCTAACGGCTGCCCATCATCAGAGAAGTGAAAGGCAGCAATAGCCCTCCCGATCTGTGGAGAATCAACAATAATCCTGCTGTATGTATTACAGCAGGTTTGAAAAGCCCAGACTTGCTAATCTGCACTTCACACCAATCCCCCCGGCAACCCCCCTCCTCCCCCTCCTGCTGTCCAACCTGCCCTCAAAGTCTGCGTGGAAGATGTAAGCCGTGTTTTCAAACAACAGAAAACTAGAAAAGCTTCAGGTCCCGACAGAATTTCACCTGCCTGTCTAAAAACCTGCGCTGACCAACTGGCCCCAATCTTCACACAGATCTTTAACAGATCTCTGGAGCAATGTGAAGTGCCCTGCTGCTTCAAACGCTCCACTATCATTCCGGTCCCCAAGAAAACCCAAATCACTGGACTTCTCACGTCGGTGGTCATGAATTCATTTGAAAGACTAATGTTGGCCTACTTGAAGAACATCACAGGACCCCTGCTGGACCCTCTTCTTTTCCCTCTTCTGGACCCTCTTCTTTTCCCTCTTCAGTTTGCATACAGAGCAGACAGGTCTGTGGATGATACAGTCAACATGGGACTGCATTATATTCTGCAACATATTGATAGACCTGGGTTTACGCAAGGATCTTATTTGTGGACTTCAGCTCGGCCTTCAATACCATCATGCCTGATCTTCTCACAGCCAAACTGACCCAGCTCTCTGTGCCCACCCCAGTC
>JBAJNP010010513.1:0-16287 GCA_036877545.1 Yasuhikotakia modesta
GTACAGCGCTGGAGAGAGTTGTCCTGAGTCGTTTCATAACCCAATGTGGGGTCACTTTGTGCCATGTTAGTCTCTGTTAGTGCTTAATAACTGTGTGTGTGTGTGTGTGTGTGTGTGTGTGTGTGTGTTACCAAATGCAATAAATTGAACCTTAGTGTAAAGTGTTATAATTGCATCAATTTTTACCTCTATGCAGCATTCATGTACAGTCTTGTCTGTTGGCGTGTTCTTCCTGCTACTGTGATGTGATGGTCTCAGTGGGGTGAGGATGGAGGGTAGACAGTATGGCCATATGAACAGCAGGGTTAGATTTTACACTGAGATCTCTGAGTGGTTTAACAGTGCCAGTCGACATGTCTGCCAAAACACTGAGGTATCAGTCTGAGCTGTCACACTCTCACAGAGAAAGAGAGAGAGAGAGAGCATGAGAGAAATATCTCTCAGGCCTTGTGGAAATTTGACTTGTGCAGAGAAATCTAGTCCCATTTACTGTAAAACTTTCATTTTAGATGTCCAATGTCATTTGTTTTCTTTCAGTAAGACAAAGCTTTTCTTTATACTTGCTGAGTGACCTTACCGAAAAATTATTGCTGCAAAATTCACTCGTAAGTTCTTGTATAACACTCACAAGTTCTTGTTTAAGTCTTGCTTTACAAACCACTTACATAAGAAGTGAACAGAACAATTCTCTGTTTCGTTCTTTGAAACTCAGATTTCTGCTTGATTTTGTCCATTTTGGCCCAACTCCATTATCCTAACCTTTATTTATAGCTGTCCAGTTTTATTAGCAACATCATAATCATAAAGCTTACTATGAGGTGTTGAAGGTTGTATAACTGAGTGAGAAAAATAAGTGCTTGGCTGGGACAGGGTGTTGGCAGATATAAAGCGACCCATTTGAAGAGGAACGACGAGCGAACATTCTTGGGGCGGCTGTAGAGGTGATTTGGGTAACCGGGGTGACCCGGGTTTCCCTACACATTTGGAGATTTAGTCTGGTCAGTTATTCAAAGGCCACTAAACCTGCTTGGAGAGCCTCTTTTCTAGACAAAGAGCCGGCGTGGGGGGGGTTGGTTTGTGTAGTGTCTGCCTCAATGCTGTGTTTTGCCAGAAGTCTGGAGAGCCACAGGCTGCTGTCCCATCAGTAAGGCTGTTTCTGCTGCTGAGTGGAGCAGTCTGGCACCTTCATGAACAGCAGAACATGGCTAATATGACTCACTTTGAACACAAACACAGGGTTTGTATGGATAGCATGGATCTTATGATGCTACCAAATGACTGTCGGCCCACCCGGAGTGCCATGTTTTTGTATGAGTTATACATTAAACCCTGGCAACGCCTTAGTAACCTCTTACAACACCATAGCAACCTCATAACGTCGCCCTGGCAACCGTCCACAACCCAACATCATAACAGTGAGTTTTAGAGGCAAGCATCAATAAGATTTATAGTAACATTTCAAGTGATATTTTACAATGTGACAGTGACTAATTTTATTTACAGACACTGTAAATGTCTTTTTCCCCCACCATGAAATTACTTTATTAACACAGTGTTTATCAGCAGTTATTGAATCTGCTCTGTTGTGATAATAAACAGCATGCTAAGTCTGAGATTGTATAGGATCTGACTGTTGTAAATACACTTCAGTTTTAGTGTCTGGCTGGGGTTGGCATGGCTTTACGAGAGTCGTGCTCTGTGTCTGTGCTCCTGTTTTTCTGCTGGGATAGCTGCCTGGTGCACACCGCTGTGAGCCAGCCCTGCCACCGTAATGCCCGCTATCATAGACCCAACACTGAGCCGTACCATCGAAATGCCCAGCACTGAGCTACTGCAGCCCATTGCCAACTTTACACTCAACGAAAGCATTTGTGGGCAGGTGTCTGGCAGAAAAAGCAGGACTAAATGAGAGAAGAGAGACAGATGAGAGGAACACAGAAGCAGAGAGTTTTTTTAGGACATTTGATTAATGAAAGGTGAGTAGGGATGCTCGGATATCATTGTTTTTTTTTTTTATTTGCTAGTGTTCGTCTCTTTTAGTAGTGCTATACAGGATATACAAGGACAGCATGTTTATTATTTTCATCAAATGCTATTAATAACAACAGATACAGGATGAGAGTTCATGGTTTTTGCATGATTGTTTTATGAATAATTTGCAATGTATTACAGATTTTGCATTCACCTGCTAACATTACTGTAGCTGTATTGTGAAACGAATATTGTTGGTTAAAAAAACAGATAGGTCCGAACCTGGATGCTGATTGGTTAATATCTGTGCTTTTTGTGACCTCTTAATTTAAATTTTTTTATTACTGTGCAGGTCCCACAGAATAACTTTGTTTTGTTGCAATTGTTATGTAATTTTTGAATTTGCATCAGAAAAGGCGCATCCCTACTGGTCAGAAAGATCATATTTAGAAAGTTTCACATTAATACAGTTGCAGCTAGTAGCCGTTTATATGTTTAGGAGAGAAATTACACAGTTGTATTTGGCTACGTCAGAGAAATATTGTACGTTGACAGACGACGCTGTGTTGATTAGGCCAAACGCTGGTTGTTTTTCGTGAGTTTCAGAGGCAGGAGAGCTGTAGTTTTTGTTAGGTGTGGGAGGCATGCTAGGCGGGGAACAACAGTTAAAAATTGGCAGGCGGCGTCTGGCTGTAACCTGTCATATGAGCTCTAAGTTGGTCTTTTGTGAGAAAATAGCAGTTGCCAGCATGCAGAGGTAGTGATTTAGCCGGCCGATAAGCTCTCTGTAATGGCAGGGTAGAATAATTCTCATTGAAGTAGGTGGGTGATTCCAGCCTTCCTCTCAAACCCTGCTGGGACGGCTTTCACGCCTGTCGCAGAGAGGTGAGAAGCGTTCTCTTTGAAACAGACCTCTTTGATATATTTACACAAACGCGATTTTCTCACTGTAATTGTGCTGTTGAACTTGGAATGGAAAGTGAGTCAGGTGCTGCTGGGATATTGAATAACTTAAAGCTGTTTCTTGGAATAACTCCAGTCTGATTTCAACAATGCATTAAGGGTCCTTGAATTTCTGTTTCTGAAGCGGTTTTTAATGTAGGCATGAAGTGACTCACAGATGTCACACAAGTAAAGCCTAAAATGCTATCTTTGGTAAATAAGACGTTGTATGTGTGTGTTGTATGTGTGTGTTGTCTGTGTGTGTGTCTGTGTGTGTGTCTGTGTGTGTGTGTCTGTGTGTATGTGTCTGTCTGTGTGTGTGTCTGTGTGTGTGTCCTGTGTTTTTCAGTAGCATTTGTGCTTGATTGCATTTTTCCAACAATAAAAACAGTGGAGACAGCTGAGCAGTCTTGGTAGTCATTACTGGCTGATCGATTTTGAGAGGAAAGAGCCAAGACAGACGTCTGTCTCTCTGCACCAGACTCAGAGAGAGAGAGAGAGAGACATGCTGGGCTTGTGACACCACCCCTTAACTTTTTTTACTCATCTGCTGTTTCTGAAGTAGATTTAGAGAGGACAAAGAACCGTTGTTCCATACATGAACTTGTTTTAAGGGAAAGGGAATATTTAATAAGGTCCTTTGCAGAAGCTGTTTGATGACAGAGGAAGACATGAGGTGCTGCACTACTGAAACTGTTCCTGGCTTTATTCCTGTGCTGTCTGCTTGAGATTCAAGTTTTTTTCTGAAGAATATTTGTATGTGTATCAGAGTCATTCTGCTGTGTGAAACAGGTTCCTTTTCCATTTTGGAACAGTCATTTTAAAGTACTAGACTTCCAACAATCTGTCAGATAAAGAATGCCTTTAAGTGCTAATAAATTAAATTGAGCCATCTTGTGGTAAATTAATAAAAGATTAATATGTTATGATATTCTGAACTTGTGACAGGGGAAAAATTGATGGAGTGGAACATTTCAAACCAAAATGGCTTCTGCTTTTCCTATTTTCAGTCTAGCGTTTTTATTATGAGTTTTCAAGGGCCAAAAATATGAAAGCAAAACATCTGAACTTGGCTTCTTTAAAAAAAAAAAGATAAAACACTTAATAAGATTGAGTTCAGTTCACTTCAGATGTTGTGGACACAAATGGAACAGCTTTTTCTTGGAATGACTTTTTCAATGGAAAGAGAGTGAGTATATAAACAGTGTCAGTTGCAAAGTATAAGGGCCATTTGTATGAAGAGCCCTTAAAAGCAGCCTTAGAGTTTCAGTCGTATGCAGCGTGTAGAATTGATTAGGTGCTGCCTCCTGAACCGACTGCGTCGCCATGGCGAGATGCTCATTTTGTCAGCCCTCTTAGGAGCAAAGTGCTGCCAAGAGACGACACCAGCATGATTCACTATCCTCTACTGATACGCATCTCCCATTTCTCCCTTTCTCTTCCTGTCTCCTCCATCCTCCCTTCATGAGAGGGGAAGACAGTCTTTTGTAGTAGAATCAGTGCTTACAGTGCAGCCCAGATGATAAGCATGCTGACAAGCTGTTGTAGAGGGTTCGACTGCTGCTGTCTCTACTGGAGGGCGGTGACCTCTAGTGGTCATGAGCGGAACTGATGCAAAGATTTTAACAGTTTAAGAGATTTTAGGGACTCATTTAGCGGTGCTTGCAAATGTTTGTTCAATTCATCTTCACTCAACCTTAACTGTTAAGTTTTGAAATGTAACTCTTTTTGCATTGTCTGTGCTACAGTTGCCTTAATGTGCACATTTTCTTTTATTGTACAAGCAATAAAACAGGTAGAAAAATCCTATAAGATTGCATTAAAGGAAAAGCTTGAGCCATATATAGAAACCAAATGTTGAGAAGCTTTAGACTTGGCAACCCCCCCACAACAGATATTTGCTTAACAACAAACCAAAAATAAGCAAGATTGCTGTTCAGATGCCAGATGAGTTGTCTCTGTTCTCCTTTCTCATGTTTCTTTTTCTCTGTGTCTCTCCTCTTTTGCAGCTCTCCTGTCATCCTGGTGCGAGGAACTGGGTCGGCTGCTCTTGCTGCGGCATCAGAAGAATCGCCAGAGCGATCCGCAGGGCAAAGTTCCCCTGCAGTCGCCCATGAATTCCATGAAGCCCTCGCTCTCTCACGGGTCAGTACCCAGACAAACCCTTCTCTGTATATTGCTAACCAACACTAGCTGGAGTTCTTCCAGGCGCTGTTAAGACCCACTGTGCTCTAGCCCCTACAGCTGCTTTCTCAGAACTAAATTTCCTCTCCAAATAGAGTTACAGGCCCAGTGCAGTGATCCAGCACAGAATTGTTTGTTTTTAGATGTCTTGTGATCCTGAAGACTTTTCCAAGAAGCTCTTGACCGAGCTTGGAACATGACTTCACTGTAAAGTTGTGTTGAATAATTCCATTTTCACAACTAACAATGGAAAATAAAACTTGATAATGTAATATTGACGGATAGGTATGTCCACTAAAGGTCAAATCAGTTCCTCTTTGATTGTTGGCCAGGGAAAATGGCTGCCTGAGAAATGGGTGTCTGAGTATTGAGACTGAGGAAATCCACTAGCTTTATGAAGTTTCATAGAACATTTTGTGCTCTAGGGCTTCCTTGGCCTGTGATTGGCCTACAGAGAGTTCTGTTTCACAAATGCTACTATCTTCATTTTCATGGAAAAACAAATTTCCTGTAGTCAAGATGGGAGCAGTTTTATTTCTCTTAAACCCCCTTAGGGCTGTATCAGTGTCGGCTTCCCTCTTTGCGTTTGATGGCACTAATATCACATTTCTGTTTGAACTTTGTTTGTAGTGATGGGTCCTTTCCATATGATGGCGTTCCCTGGCAACAGAACGCCAACCAGGCCCCAGGGTCATTGTCGGTGGTTACGACAGTGTGGGGAGTTACCAACACATCACAAAGCCAGGTGAGTCATACGTGCAGCTTACAAAAAGAAAACAATAACACTGATAGTGATAACATTGATTTTTTTTTTTTAACCAATTACTTTTGATCTAGGTGTTGGGTAACCCCATGGCCAATACCAACAATCCCATGAACCCTGGAGGCAATGCACTAGGGTCGGGGATGTCGGCCAACAACCCAGGAATCAACTCACCTCAGTTCCCCGGCCAACAACAACAATTTTCAACCAAAGGGGGATCCAACCAGGCCTACATGCAGCAAAGCATGTACGGTCGTCCAGGGCACCCAGGAGGAGGAGGAGGTTTCGGTGGAAGGTAGGGTTTCATGTCTGGATTAGAGCATTAGAGAGTTCCAGGAGGGATGATGGGAAATTGTTTGACAGAGACAGGAATGCTGCTTTGTTCCTCTCAATGAGATTAAATAAGCAACAGCAAAGTCTCTTATTAGTGGTATTTGACACACGGTTTTAAAGACAAGCCAATACTCAGTTCAAAGATGTTTTTCTCGAATGGGATGATATCATCTTCATGTTGTGCCAAGCGCATAGACAGAAAGCAGATCCAGGAAAGTTCTAGAGATCTGTGAATTTCCACTTTATTTGTCATTTCAGTCTTAGTTGGTTGTTATCGATGTGTAGATGTTTTACATCAGTGTGGTTCTTCTGCTCAGTTACCCAGGTGGCCCAAATGCTCCTGGTGGTATGGGGATGACCCCTCACACGCGACCCCCATCTGACTTCACCCAACCTGCTGCAGCCGCTGCCGCTGCGGCCGTAGCCGCAGCTGCTGCCACGGCAACCGCCACTGCCACAGCAACCGTGGCCGCCCTGCAAGAAAACAACAAAGACATGAACCAGTACAACCAGGTTGGTCACTTTAAAAGAGACAAATATGCCCAAATCTGGTTTTGGCTACTAAACTAGCTGTGACGGCACATATTCATCTGTTGTTGGCCCTCTCCACAGGTCTGCTCCTCTTTCCAGATGGGCCCTACGCAAGGCTACAACAGCCAGTTCATGAACCAGCCTGGGCCCCGTGGCCCACCATCCATGGCAGGAGGCATGAACCCAGCTGGTATGGGAGCTGGAATGAATACTTCCAACATGAGTGGCCCGCCCATGGGCATGAACCAGCCCAGAGGCCCCAGTATGGGGCCCTTTGGCGGCCACGGTCAAAGGATGCCCCAACAAGGATATCCTGGCCCCAGACCTCAATCCATGCCCATGCAGGGCCCCAAGAGGCCCTATCCAGGAGAGGTAAGACCATCAAGGTCACAATGCAAAAGCTTTACAAAATGGAACAATCAAAAATAGCTATTTAATTTTCTCTTGCTAAACCAATTGTTTTTCTGCTTTCCTAGCCTAACTATGGAGGTCAGCAATTTGGACCCAATGGTCAGTTTCCCAACCAGCAAGGGCAGTACCCTAACCCAAATGCTTCTAGAGCTCTTCCTTCACCCAATTACCCTGGCCAGAGGATGCCAGGGCAGCAGGGGTCTGGCCAGTACCCCCCCACCGGTGTAGCTATGGGGCAATATTATAAGGTACATTCATCTTACTTGGTTAAAACGGTCATCGTTGTTAAAGTGTTATAGTGGTGCTGCTTTTCTGTGTGAAAGTTCCTGTTTATTTATACCAACCATAAGGATAAAAGTTGTACTAAGAAAATTATATAATTTTTCCTCTTTTCCATGTTTTTAATTTTTACTCCTATTTTCTATTTCAGCAAGAGCCTTTTAATGGCCAGAATAACAATTTCTCTGGAGGGGGTTATGGTTACAATCAAGGAAATGGGGTAGGTGTTAAAACTCTTTAGTTTTTTGCATACACAGAAATGTCAGGTGCTAATTTGTGCAAGTTCTTCTATATACTCAATGATTATATGTTTCTTTGGTTGAAGCCGTCTCGCCAGGTGGTGAACTACCCACACTCGCCTGTTCCTGGGAACCCCACGCCCCCCATGACTCCAGGAACCAACATCCCTCAATACCTGTCACCCAGCCAGGACGTCAAGCCCCCGTTTCCACCAGACATGAAACCGAACATGACGTCTTTGCCTCCACCTCCAAGTGAGTCCCACATGCGAGCGTTTCATTGCATTGATCTCTCTTCTGTCTGTATTACAAGCTCTGTCGCGGTCTATCACAAGTAAACCCCAGAGAAGTCTTTGATCCGGCACCTGGAGCAGAGTGAAAAAAACGTTCCATTGCTCATTTATCTGAGATTCATGCATTTTTCACGTCCACTCAGAGATCATTTATAATGCATGTGCTTCTGTGGGGAAAGGGTAAAACCAGGTGAACTGGAATGCAGACAGACTTGTGCATCCCACCCAGATACAGTTAAGAATATTGGCAGACTCATCTATTCTTTATGTTTTCTACCTTTAGCCAATCCCAACGAGGAGCTACGTTTGACATTCCCCGTGAGGGATGGGGTGGTGCTGGAACCCTTCAGACTGGAGCACAACCTGGCCGTCAGCAACCACGTCTTCCACCTGAGACCCTCCGTCCACCAGACTCTTATGTGGAGGTTTGTGGCTATTGGCTATAAGATCCATAATTTCAAATGGAAATCGTCCTTTACACTCCCTTAAGTCATTCCAAACATGTGTTTTTCTGCGTACTGTTTTATTAATAGGGCATTGCATTAGCAGTGCAAAAGTTTGTGGGTTCGATTACCAGGGAGCATATTGACTAAATTTGTAGCTTGAATGCACCATAAGGATAAAATCATTGTCAAATGCATAAATATAAGTGTGTAAAATACAAACGTTTGTTTACATTTGCTTCACAAACTGGTTTAGAGCAGCATAAGGGTGTGTAAACGTTGGAAGTTTTTTCATTTTTGATAAACTATCTCTTTTATACTTTACACTATTCACAGATCTGATCTGGAGCTGCAGTTTAAGTGCTACCACCACGAGGACCGACAAATGAACACCAACTGGCCCGCATCCGTCCAAGTCAGTGTGAACGCCACCCCCCTCACCATCGAGAGAGGCGATAATAAGACGTCCCACAAACCCCTTCACCTGAAACATGTGTGTCAGCCGGGCAGAAATACCATCCAGATCACGGTCACAGCCTGCTGTTGTGTGAGTATTTCTCTGCACAGCTGTGCCCTTCAAAAATTATAGTCTGTCATTTAATGGCTTTTTTAATGTCAGATAGCTGTTGTAAAGCGTGTGATAGGATATCAGATAACTCCGATTTGAAGCAGCTTCTTATGTCCCGCTGCGCTCGCAGCTGGTATCAGATTTATGCTTCCTTGTTTGAAAGGTGCACGACACAGATAGTTTATCATGTAAAGGATATTCTGAGGCACGGATGCGTGCTAGCGCATTGTTGTAACACGCTTGTTTGGCTCTTGTTGCAGTCGCATTTGTTCGTGCTGCAGTTGGTCCACAGGCCGTCTGTGCGATCGGTCCTGCAAGGTCTTCTGAAAAAGAGACTCCTTCCTGCCGAGCACTGCATCACCAAAAGTGAGTAGATGCTGGCAACAGATCCCTAAAGCTTTTCCATTGAATCAGTTTTTGGAATTCACTGACGTCTGCCACTCAGCATTATCATCTACCTAACCTTCTAATCATGGTGATTTTCCACAGTTAAAAGGAACTTTAGTAGCGTAGCGGCATCTTCTGGGAATGCCACGCTCAATGGGGAGGATGGAGTGGAGCAAACAGCCATCAAAGTGTCTCTCAAGTGTCCAGTCACATTCCGTCGGATCCAACTTCCTGCTAGAGGACATGACTGCAAACATGTACAGGTGAGTGCCACTAAAGTGTGTATCGTCAAGTAATTTAGGGTAGTTACTAGCTTGCGCCTGTGATGTGGATATCAAACATTGTACATGTTAGAGATAGTTTGCCCTAAAATAAACAGTGTTGTCATTTAACTTACCTTTATGTTATACCAAACCTGAATGAATTACTTACAGCCTATATATGGATGAACATCTTCAGTAAAACAAATGTTTATGTAAATATATTTTCTTGATGATTGCTATCAGGAGGTGAAGACTTCAACCAGCATAATCAAAAATGTTTCTGGAACAAATCACCTACCCTGTCTTTAAGTTTCTTTAAGTCACTTTTTCCAGCGTGTGATGTAATCATATGCAGACTTGAATTTATATTGTTCTTGCCAGGTAGTTTCTAACACGATTGACTTTAGGCTTGCCCAGACATTAAAGGTCACTTATTGAGTTATATAACTGTGTAACTTATAGACTTATATAACTGTGCTTTTTTTCCACTGGTTATACATACTTTGTTGTTTTCCTGTTGCAGTGCTTTGACTTGGAGTCGTATCTGCAGCTGAACTGTGAGAGAGGAACATGGAGGTGTCCTGTATGCAAGTATGTAGCAGAACACAATAACAACCGCTCTGGACCATCAAGTAAACACAATCTCTTGTTCCTCCTGGCTTTGGGTTTTATATTTTTCTGTCTATCCCCAGTAAAACGGCTTTATTGGAAGGACTGGAAGTGGATCAGTACATGTGGGGAATTCTCAATGCTATTCAAAAGTAAGTTTATTAGTAAAACGTTAGGTCACAAAAGTCCCTCAGAAAAACGTGCAGGAGATGATGGTAGGATTGTTCATTTATAAACATCCCTGGACTTGAAGCTGTGGTGTGAGTTCTTCTCACTGCAATGTTCTGCTTTTCCAGTTCAGAGTTTGAAGAGGTCACCATTGACCCTACGTGTAGTTGGAGGCCAGTGCCCATCAAATCTGACATTCATATAAAGGAGGATCCAGATGGTCCCCTGGCCAAGCGTTTTAAAACCATGAGTCCCAGTCAGATGATCATGCCTAATGTGATGGATATGATCGCCCAGCTGGGTCCAGGCCCATCACCCTACACCCCCCTCCCCCCTCAGCACGGAGGAAATAATGGCGAGTACGGGGGTCAAGGTAGAGGTCAGCATCCAATCAGAATCTGCTTTTTCCTATCTGCCTCTCGTAAAATGTTTTTACTAGCTTCATTGTTTAGCTATGCTTAATTTTTCCCCTCAGTCGTAATGGTCATAAGAAGTTATGCTTGCAAGCTTTTAACGAGTTGATTTGCTATCCAAGCTGTCTAAATCTCTCTAGCTCTTTGTTTGTGCACTTCTGAGGTCATTGCTCTTCATTGCTGTTCTCTGTTTTGTGCATCAGGCAATAGTTACCAGGGCCATGGAAACTTTGACTTCACCCACAGTAACTCTGGTGGCGGGACTCCCATGAATGACTTCATGCACGGACCCCAGCTCTCCCATCCACCAGACCTGCCCAACAGCCTCATGGCTTCAGACAAGCCCCTCGGCCACGGCTTGCCCGACTCGGTAAATCACCTCAGACTCTTACCAAACAACTTTTCACTGAGTTGTTTTGTATTCAAATGTACAAATAGACTGTGTACGTGTACAGAGTGTGTACAGAATCACTTCATGTGTTGTTAGACTCTGTCACACAGTCTGTGTCATTTCACTTGGAAAGTTATTGCCACAGAAAGTCGAACAAGACTTATATATTTAATCAGTGTTTTTATTCTGGTTTCCAATAAAAAAGGAGTTTTTCACAAAATACATTTACTTGAAGAAAAATTGCATACGGTATTGAGACATAAGATATAAATAATTCAGTGTGGTTTAAAATGGACTGTCGAAAAATACAATTCAGTCCTTATATACAATTCAAGATGCAATTTTGTCTTATTTACTTTTGTTTCCAAAGTAAATTTGTCTTGCTTTCACAATATTTTAGTATTGTTTGAGAAAATGGGACAAAATTTGATTTTTGCAGTGAACAGTTATAAGTGTGTAATGTCTTGAATACTTCATGCAAAAAAATAACAGAAACTTATTTTCTGTTGGAATGACATGAGAGTAAGTAAATATTGACAGAATGTTCATTTTTAGATTACCTGTCCCTTTAAGGGTTTATGTGACAAATCAGTCAGTTTTTCCTGAGGGTTTTTGTGCTCTAGAATCATCTGCATGGCACTTTGCTCTCTGGCTGTCTCTGGTTGTCTCTGGAGGTTTTTCAATTGGAAAGCTCCACCCTACACAGAGAGACTCATTGCTTCTCTCCTCCCTCTGCAGATGTCGCATCCAGTGAGTGCTGATCAATCCCATGCTTCCATGCAGCCAGGCATGCACGCATCCCCCCACCCCAACAGCCAATCAGCTCAGCCTTTGCATCACAGCGGCCCCCCATCTTCCCAGCCCCCACGCCAGCCACTGCCCCCACAGCCTGGCCCAAACAGTCACCCACATGCAGACATGACCTTTAACCCTGCCGCTGATGGACAGGCAGGTGGTCAGGGACCTGCAGACATGCCTGAACCCTCTCTGGATGTGAGTATTCTGAGATTGAGTTGATTTGGTGCTTGTTTCATGTCTGAAGTCATGTGATGCTAACATTACGGTGCAATCATGTTAGCATCATGCTTACCTCATGATGTTCTGTAATGTTTCCTAAAAGTTGTTTTAAGGTTTTTTGCACATTCCAAAACTATTGCCTCATAAAAAAACAGATTCTTTTTGCCTTTAAGATCATAAAAAATGATTTTCCTCACTGTTGTGGGCCACGCATAAACAAACAGTCTTGTGAAAAACCCAAAAGCCAATTTATTTAACAAATGAAATCCATATGGAACATTTAACATAAGTCATTTGCACTCATTGTATGGTGTAATTTAAATACCATTAAATCTCAACAAGTATGAAATATCACCCACTAGCGAAAATCTTTCATCATTAAATTGTAATGAGGCTTTAAGACAGATAAGAAAAACCTACAGGTTTAACAGAGCAGAAAACTTTCCACCCCGAGAACCTGCTTAAGTACCCCCTGGGGCACATACCCCTTGTTGGGAATCAGTGCCTTAAATAATGAAGAACACCACAGTGGTAAATGATCTCTATATAGTCCCTATTGTAACCCAATGTAACACAATGTAACGTAATGTAACAATGTAATTTAACATAATGTAACGTAATGTGCCTGTCTGTTACTCCACAGCTATTGCCAGAACTGGCGAACCCAGATGAGTTGCTATCATACTTGGACCCTCCTGACCTCCCGAGCAGCAGCAACGATGATCTGCTGTCCCTCTTTGAGAACAACTGACTTCCTGTTGACCTTTGAGAGTGACCCTAATTTGTTTGGCTGTCAGGAATCGAGAGGCACCCTGCGGACAGACTGTGTATTTTGCGAACAGGAAACAGCCATCCTCTTGCCTCTTCCTCGTGTAAATATCTCACTCTTTTACAAGCGACCTTTTCCACACGTATATGGCAGCCATGTTGGTTGGCACTAAAGTGAAACCTTTCAATACTATTGGAAACACGTGCAGCTATAATCAGTTCACACCAATATGTCACACAGGACCGTGTGTGTTCTCTTTAGGAAAGTATTGTAGCATTTTTAATTCAGATTTCTTTTCCTTTTGTGAAAGACCTGAATAGAAAAAATATATATATATATTTCTTCCCATACCGACCTCTGTGTGTCCGCATCGTATCTCTTGAACGTTTGTTCTTCCAAGCCCTTCCACCACAGCTTCCCAAATCCTTGTCAAAACTCCTCAGCCGGATATTCGCACTGTTCATCTGTCCATATCCCTTAAAAAAAGCACAAGAGAACTACGTCGACCTGCACCTGGAAGTCTGTAAAGTAGACAACAAAGGGAAGAAAGCTTTTATCACAGTCACCACGACCATTGGCACCAGAATGATGTAACGCTCCCATCCCAGAGACTAATGATGGGAGTTTTCGAAAGTCCTCCAACAGTCTCAAACTCTCGCCCAGTTTGTCACATCATGGGACACAAGCTAACGTCTTCTCCTCAACCCTACGGCATTGCACCTCATTTTGTAACGTGATTCGTGTCCACCCACATCCAGGCATGTGTCGCATTCAAAGCTCACTCAAACAAAAGCTAGAGGGCATCACGGCATGCACTTTGTTTCCTTCTCAAGACAGAAACGCAAACATTTCAGGACCCCTGGCATTGTGCATCTTCTGACAGAAGACTCCCCTCCTGCAATGTCTGTTGGATTCGACACACTAGAAGAAAGCAATTCACATTTCAAAGAGCAGTCAGTCTTGTCTGTACTCCACTGTCAGCTGCTTTGTGATATCCTCCATGCATGAGGCTCTTGGTGTTTGTTTCCCTTATTCTACAAACTGTGTACAATGTTCAGACATACAGTGTTGCCAACTGCCCCTTATCTGAGTGATGGAGACAAAAGTTAGACTTATTTTTTTGAAAACGGTTGTTTTGTTTCTTTATTCTTTTTCCCGCCTTTTAATTCATAAGCTGTCGTGTTCAATTTATATTTCACAATACACATTTTTAGTGTTTGTATTATCGTTTTCGATTCTCCTGTTTTTGCAATTGTACAATTGTACAAAATATGTACATTTACCAGAAAATGTCCAAAAATTACCAAAGTTAAGCAGCCTGATTTAAAAAGGTGGCCCAAACCTGTTTTCACAAGGTTAAACTAACTGGCAGATTGTTAACCAGAGAATTTGATAAAATGCGCAGTTTTTCTCACTTTTATCGTTTTGTTTACATGTAAAATCATAGTAATGATACAACAATGAAGAAAGCGTTTTTTTAGAATATGTTCTATATTTATAGATTTTCCTTTTTAATTCATCTATATAATTAAAGCTATATATTATCTCAGTACCCATCCGTGCTTACATAATTACATAAACTGTACATTTCAGTAAAAATGACATACAGGTGTAACCTGTACTGCATCTCAGTAAAACCTTTATGTCCATGTGTATAAGTTGATTATTAAAGAAAGTTGTTCTGGACTTTATTTCAGATCAGTGCGACCCTCAGATAACTGTCAGTATTTATGATATTTGTAATAAATACATTTCCATGATATTAATGTTACTCAGAGACTGTCTAAGAAGTATGTCTTCTGTACAGTTAAATACCGTTTGAAATGTGTTTATCAGATACAGCATCATTGTTTGAAACATGTTTCCATTTTAAGTTATTTTTTTATGAATTGCAATATTAGTTTTTAGTTTTTTCTGTTCTTCTTGATGTAGAATTATGTACAAATCTAATGTTTGTCGTTGACAATTGAAATGCGTAGAACTCCAACTCTTCGAGTTCCGTAACGTTTGTCTGTAGATCACTTGTAAATCCTTTCAAAGATGCACTGCCGCATATTTCTTCCCACTTTGTAGACACAAATAGGCATAAACTGAACTTTAAGACTCCATATAAGGCGGCAGAGATCTGAGCTGTCAGTGCTGAGGCAGTAACTGAAAGGGTTAATTGAATTCATCTGTGGGGGTCACAGGTGAGGGTCCGAGAGGGTTGAAGAGGATCGGGGGAAAGGGGCACATTAGGGATGCATGTACATATGTAAATGATACATAGAGACACATTAACAGAAATGTATTCATTTTCCCCAGGGGAATGTGCATTGTGTATTTAGAATCTGTAAAGCTTGCATCCTCAAATCAGAATCTAAATTGGGTCAAATGAATCTGTGTTTGTTAGCGTCTGTGGAACCTCTCAGCATTTGCTCACTTTTGTAAAAATCTCATCCCACGTGACTGAGGAATTCGGGAAGGGGGTAAAAAAAGAGACACATTTGTTTTACATTTGTGTAATATTTAGCCTACATGTATTGCTCCATTTCTTGTGTACTTAATAAGGTGCTACAGAAAATAATGAAGAAAATCCTGGGGAGGAATTTGGAAAATCGGGATCAGGAGCGGTTCTAAAAGATTGTAATGAAAATCCGGAATTTGTACAATTTTGATATCACGATCAGGAAAACTTAAAAAATGAGGTACAATCTGAGGTGATTGGCGCCAAATGTTGCAGTTGTCTTTGCTTTTACATTCTGTACAATCATTTCATAATCTAAACTGGTCAGAAGAAGAAAAACAACAAAAAACTAATTGTGATTTTTAGTCTTGCAAAACTGTATGTAGTTAGATGCTGTGACATCCTAATATTTATCTAATAAATATGTATTCAGATGAAACTGTTTTAATGTCGTGTTCGATGTCTGCATACATGATGAAACGTGTTATATACAAAATAATGTGGTAACTGGGAAAATAAATCATTGTATATTGAGACATTTCACACAAACCTTTAAGTTCAAATATTGTTTTAAATAAGTTACAGAACAGATTTACAGGAAACCTTTCAATACAAAACGTTGATACGGTCTATTATACAGAAAAAAGAAGTTTTTATAGTGTTTTAATGCTCAGTATTTTAACAAAATATTTTATTTAAAATATTTACACAGTGATATAGAGAAAGTGAAGCGCCTCTCTGCACGATACTGCTGTCAACCACATGGTGTCGCTGTGGCTTTCAGTTCACCTGGGTCTTCATGTCAGCGCTGATGGGTTTCAGCATCACAGCAAAGATGAAGAATCGTTTAAATATTATATATCGTTT